>APFE030478560.1:0-29149 GCA_000404065.3 Pinus taeda
CATTTTTCCTATATACCATGGAGATTCGCCCATTTATTATATTTATAAATTTAGGGGGGGTTCTTAAAATTTTCCCTGCAATGTCACTGTCGACTAGTTGTCTTTATTTTCTTTTGGTTCATCAAACAGCAACGCCCCTTACATGGGAAATATTGAGATTCCTTATGAGAGTGTGGGGGCAAGTCTCTTCAAAAACTTTTCTTTAATGGGTAATTCTACTCTCCCACCTCCGAATGTTTCTTCAATCAATATGATCTTGGTTTCTACAGATCCTTGGATTATCCCTAGCCCAAATAAAATTGATTCCTTTGGCGATTCTATGCCTTTAAGTCCATTGGAGCAAAATTATCAAGAAATTGTCTTAGATTCGATGGTTGCCTCAGAAATTCATATTGTTTTCAGTATGAACCTAGACACTTATGTGCCATCTCCTTGGCTTGGTTCTTGGGATTCTCTAGATCCTTTGAACGAGACATTCCCCATCGACGAGAGTATCGTTGAGGTCATGTCTTTGGACGAAACTCCTTATAATGGTCTCCCTCATCGTTCTTCATTTCTTCCCAGCCTTAGTGAGATGCCTTCGTGTTTTGAAGTGTTTATTTCTCATTGCCCCATGCCTCCACTTCAGACACCTATCCTAGTGCATGAAGTCCCATCAGAACGGAATATGGGAAACATCACTGCTACTATGCCTCTTGACATTTCCATTAAACCTGAAATTGTCAAGAACATTAATATTGGGGTTTCCTATTCTCCATATGAGATTAGGGTTTACACTCAACTTTTCAAAGAATTTCAAGATGTCTTCACATGGTCATATGAGGCAATGCATGGTATTGATCCAACAATAGTGGTGCATGAAATACTGACTTATCATGGTACCAAGCCTATTCACCAATGGCTTCACCGCATGCACCCTCAAAAGGTTGCTGCTATCAAAGCAGAAGTGGAGAAGCTTTTAAAAGTAGGTTTTATTTATCCCATTCCATTGACAGATTGGGTGTCCAACATTGTCCCTGTTGCCAAAAAAGAGGGCACGATCAGTGTTTGTTTTGATTCCCGTGATATCAATCACGCATGTCCAAAAGACAATTATCCCACTCCATTTATCGATCAAATCATTGACGAGTGCACTGGGAGTGAGATTTTCTCATTCATGGATGATTTTTTTGGCTATAACCAGATCAACATTTCACCAGCTGATCAACATAAAATGACCTTTATCTGTCCCTGGGGCACTTTTTCTTATAAAAAGATTCCTTTCAGTTTAAATAATGTGTTTCACGACATTCGACACATTGTTCAGCCTTACATCGATGACTTACCAGCCCATTCTTCTAAGCGTCCTAACCATCTGGATCACTTAAGATACAGTTTTTTGCAATGTCAGAATTATAACATCTATCTCAATCCACTCAAGTGTGAGTTTTGCATTGAATCTGGTCGACTCTTGGGTTTTGTAGTGTCCCGCGAAGGTATCTGAATTGATCCTTTAAAAGTTGAGTCCATTGTCAACTTACCCCCCCCCCCCCCCCCCCCCCACTAACCTAATTACTGCAATTGCAGAGCCTGCAAGGAAAGGCTAACTTTCTCCGTCGATTCATCCCTAATTATGCCGAACATGCAAAGGGTTTTACTTGTTTACTTAAGAAGGGGATCCCTTTCGTTTGGGATGAAGTTGCCCAGAAATACTTTGATGCTTGAAAGACACACTTATCAGTGCTCCTTTACTGCATCCCCCTGATTATCGACGCGATTACTTCCTATACTTGGCTGCAACTTATACTACTATTGCTATGGTGTTAGTTTAGGATGAAGATGATGGCAATGAGCACATGTTTCATTATTTAAGCTGAAATCTTCTCAATATGCCCATGTCGAGAAGCTTTCCCTGGCAGCAGTCCATGTTGTCCACAGATTTCGACACTATATCCTTTTACGGAAAACCATAGTGGATTATGATTGCAACCCCATAACCTATATTATGACTCATCAGTTACTGGGGGGGGAATACTCCAAATGGATCATTATCCTGTAGGAGTTTGATTTGGATTTTACTACCACCAAATCAAAGAAATCACTCGTTTTTGTTGATTTGATATGTACCCTTCCGTCTGCAAGCACTTTGACTGATATTACTGAGCAGATTCCTGATGAAACTCTATTTTTGATCAACACTCTCGACCCATGGTTTGGTGATATTATTGTTTATATCCAAACCCAAACCTTCTGATCTGAGTAGTCTCAATCCGACCGACACCAAATCTGGCATTAGTCCCAACCCTATCGGATCCTTGGTGATACATTGTATCGGGTTGGTTTGGACTATGTTCTTCGTAGGTGTCTCACACTAGAAGTGGATGAATGAGTCTTGAATGATTGCCACTTTCGTGCATGTGGTGGTCATATGTCAGGCTATGCCACCACTTAGAAAATCATCCACGCCGGTTATTTATGGCCTTCTATCTTCAAAGATTGTATTCTAGCTATTCAAAAATGCCATGAATTCCATATTTTCAACCGCAAGCAATGCGCCCCACCTGCACCCTTACACCCAGTAGTTATCGTTGGCCCATTTGCTAAATGGGGCATTAATTTCATGGCATGTAACCCTCACTCATCTGGGGGGCATGGTTATATAATCATCATCGACTATTTTACTCAATGGGCTAAGGTGATGCCTACATACAATGTTAACGGTATTACTATTGCACAGTTCTTTTTAACCAAGTCATAGCATGTTTTGGTGTTCCTCAAGCCATTGTAAATGACCATGGATCACATTTTCATCAGTACATGATGGCAAAGTTCACTGCTTAGTTGGGCCTTCATCATGATATCCAAACTCCTTATTAGCCATAGGCCAATGGCCAAGTTCAGGCATTTAATAAAGTTTTAATCACTATGCTTCAACGTACTGTTGGGAAGCACAAAAAGGATTGGAATTTGATGCTATTCTCTGCTCTCTAGGCTTATAGAACCTCTACTAAGATGGCCATTGGATTCACTCCATTCCAGCTGGCATATTGTTTAGAAGAAACTCTTCCAATCGAATGTGAAATCCCTTCACTTAAACTAGCCATCGAACTTCTTCCAGGTACCACACCTGAAGAGGAATGAATACTGTATCTTGAGAGGCTTAACGAGACTCGTCGCATTACTACGATGGTCATCGAAGCTCAAAAGAAATGTGTCAAAGCTCATTTTGACCAAACCGTTTCTCCCTGCACTTTTGCTGAAGGCGACTTCGTCCTTCTTTTTTATCAAGCCAACGATAAATTGGGAGTAGGAAACTTTGAACCCATTTGGCGTGGGCCCTACATCGTTAAGTGTGTCTGACAAAAGGGTGCTTACAAGCTATGTGATTATGAGGGAAACGCATTGTCACAACCCCGCAATGGGTTGTATCTGAAAAAATATTATGCATGAAATTCGTGTAATGAATTTTGTACATTAGTGTGTTAATTCATTAGTGTGAGTTTTTTATTTTTGGTGTGATTGTTTGCTTTGCAGACATGTGTTTTTCTGCCTACCCTGTGTTCCACTTGGTTTGCAGATGTCATCAAGCCATTATGTTGGTTTTGTTGAGGGTCCTTATCATAGCACAGGGAACCTATCTTCCGCAACATGGGTACTCTATGACCCTAACAGCGAGTTGATTAACTTACAAGGTATCTTCCTTGGTCGAACAACTAATAATATTGTTGAATACAGTGCAGTTATTGAACTCTTGTCAGAAGCAGTTGCTCTTGGAATTAGGGATTTAGTTGTCAAGTTGGATTCACAGCTCATTGTGACACAGTTAAATAAGCATTACTCATTAAGAATTCCACAGATACTGCGTATGTATATAAGTTTTAGATTACTAGAAAGAAATTTTGATTTCATCACATATCAACATATTCCACGTAATTTTAATACATTAACAGATGCATTAGCAAATTTTGTTCTTGATAGGAATTTGGGTCATTTATAAAACTAATCATATTACAGACACATAAGTAGAATATATATATATATATATATATCATGTATGTTATAGTTTTTACATCAAGATATCAAAAAATAGAGTGTTCTAGGACACTTGGCTTTCAAAGCCTACAAAATGTGTAAAAGACCTAGAAAGGCTATCAGCGTGCACGATGCTCATGATAGCATGAGACCGCTCTGCTCACTCAACCTAGTAGTCGACGCAGTCTCACAAATACTCCCACTGTGTGTCTCTTCCCACACAGTGGAACATCATCAATAGTGGCATACTCTGGGACTCCTCGAGTTATTGCCTCCAGGTTGTGCTCCATCTTAGCTAAGGGCTATGCCCCTTCTTCATAGTCCACACCTACTATCTAATGAATAACTAGCCATGCTATTGGTGAGATGTGAGGCGGCCTCTCTAGTCCCACATATGAACATTTATCATAAGTTGAGTCTCAGATTACACTTTTACAAAAAATCATAAAAACTTGAAAAAATCAAAAAACAAGTTTTTACCTGCATCGATCCACTGTCCTCCTAGTGGCAGAGGTAGATCTGGATCCCACCTAAAATCTATGCCAGCGTAAGCATAGTCATCTACCACAAGTATTTGGTGTTCTAGCTAAGAAAAAAATTGTGGTGGGTAATGCATATGTTGACATGTTCCTCCTTGAGGCATGAGTTGACTCCATCTCACCAGTCTCGGATATTGGGGGCAGGATCTGGTACCTCTTCCCATTGATACCAAAATAAGGGCACTCACTCTAAAAAGAAGGTCACCAATATTGAACCAAACCTGAATTGTTTCAGATGTCGATGCTTCCCCTTCGTCATTTGTCTTTTCATATTTGTCGAAAGGCCTCCACACTAGTTAAATATGGTGGGAGTCAAACACGCAATAGCATACTAGAACTGGGATTTTGAAGCCTCATGCAAGGCTTTTGTGCTAGATAAATGCACCATAGTGAACAAGATCGTTCTCAAAATGAGGTTGTTGGTGATTTTTTTTATCTTAACCTTCCCTCTGTTGGTAATTTTGGCACCTAGACAATTCCTCTAGACTAGATTTCTTGTACTTTCACATCCTTGGAGAGATCCAAAGAGATGGATTGCTTCCCCTCGTCGGGACAACCCCGTGATGAAGTATATATCCATCTCCTCAAGTTCTAGTTCCTAGCCTTTTATGATAAAGATCTCTTGATCTACATCCCAGTGACTGATCAAATAGGGTAACAAATTCAGTTGGGCCCTTAACCCTATGGTCCTGAAGAATTTTAGCAACCCATAATTCCTCAAAGCGTTTATGTATTCAAGATTTTGAGTTGCTTGATGGTTTTTGGCCTCATGGCCTCTTTCTTTCTACTCCAAAACCATGATCTCCTACAAAACATCATTTAACACCAATTAATGTTTTTTTCATGGATTAAAATAAATAAAAAATTACTTGGAAAGAGGGTTTTTCTTTAAAAAACTTTGCCTTGGCACCATCACGTCTGTTTTTACAAACATAATGATATCATAGCACGGGCCTTTGGGCTCGAGTGTGATCATCACAGGTCCAATGACCATCCCCGTGATGATCGTCGATGCCCTAAAAATTAAAAATCCTCCCTTATAGCATATAAATTACCGTTTAAAGTGCATAAAAAGGTGATAAAATGAAAGAGTAGGGATGGGCCTCTTACCTGTCACAGACGGTTCGCGAAATGGCACTCTAGATCTCCCACAATGACCACTTGAAAAATTGAGAAAATTAGGGCACAAATTCACTTTCAGAGCTTACTATGGTAAAATGGTAAAAAATATAATTATTTATGGTTATTTATAAGTTATTCAGGGTTAGAAATGTTTTATTTTGTATATGGATATTCCAGTTACAACTAGGTTTTAGCCTCAGACCCATACAAACTTAACACAACATTCACACAGTGGTGTACATTTGTATTAGGAAGAATTCCATTTGGGCTAGTAAATGCCAATGTGAAATTCCAACAAGAAATGGACATCACATTTTGTGGACTAGTCGAGAAGAGCATTGTGGTGAAGTAAAATTATAAGTGCGGATACGAATGAATTCCTCTAGCCCGATAATGGGTCTAGCCAAAACAAATACATTATATGGAAGATTTCCTTAGGTTAGAATCAATCAAGACGGCCTACCTCTTGGTCACTTATCCTATTTGATGAAGTCTTCACTTGCTTGCTCCAGCAATCTCTCGCTTCCTTCTTCAAGTTCCTGAAACAAGTAAACAACAACAGCACACAAACATAATAAAGACAAATTTCAATTCAACCTACTTAACGAGTCAAGAAGCATTAATACATGGATATGTAATATTAAAAAACATGTAAGAAATCAATCAATAGTTTCATATATTAATATCAAAGAGAGATTACAACCATTCATCTTAACGCTGCAGTCTTCCTCTGACAAGACCGAGTTCCCACACACTTCTGCTAGCATTCCATGATGGCTTCAAACAATAATAGTTTAAAGGCTCTTCCCTTTGGGCTTCACTCCAAACCAAAACACACTTCTCCCTCACACAAATAGGTAGCTACAACTAGTAATAGCTTTCATTTCTACTCCAAAATAGTATTAACACTCAACAATAACTCTGTCAAAACTATCAACTGTGACTATAACATTCACACACTAGTTTGTGCTTGCGAAGAAGGGAGGTATATATAGGAGATATGGATGAGATGGATCCTCTTCTCATGGGAGAAAGGCTTACCCCTTGAGGTAGTTCCATCATTATAGGGGAAAAGAGCCCAAACTGTCATCCTCGACCCCATCCGACCAAACCATTTACCAGACTTCCATTACGGAGCTTATAGAGCTGGAAGCTTTGACTCTAATTTAAAAAAACTTTCCATAATAGGACTGGCACAACTGAAAAAAACCTCAGTTGCTTCAGCCGATGTGAGGAGTAGTGCTAATCTCTGCACATTTGTGCGGGGGAGACAAATACCATTAGTGCCAGTCTTGTAAACTGGGAAAAACAGAAGTTTCAAGGGAAATGGTGCAAAATGGAAATGGTCTACTCATGACGAGGGACATAATGAGAGTTTCTCTAAGAAGGAAAAGCATGCGGAGTTCACTATATAGGTCCTCAAAGATCAAGGAATGGGGAGTATAGGGACAGTGACAAAATGTTGTGTAACAGATGCCCCCTAAAGCGTGAAGGCCGAGCTGGAGTGAGGGATGAAATGCTTTATAAATCAGTGCGGGGAACCAGTATACCGTCGAAATACCTGCAAGAAAGTATAGATACATATACATAAACTGAGATCTCTGTCAAATGATGCATGAATCGTGGCATGGGCACAGCCATCCAGACTCCAGAGAATGATCATGCAAATGGATCTAGGTATGGGCGCAGTCATCCATCAAATAGGATCATAATGAAACCAAGGTATGGTCACATCCATCCAATAATAAGAAGGATCACATATGATAACTCATGGTTTGGTTGCAGCCAACCATATGAAAGACACATGCATATCATCACAATCATGTCACACCACTTTGCAACCTGGACTTGTGTGATCTGAGCCTAGGGTCTTGCACTCCAACACAATCAAAGTACAGCTCCTAGCATGTGAATGGATATGTTGATGTCATGCATGCTATAAAGTCGCTTGATTACCAGTCAATGATGGAAATTTTTAACAAGCGCAAAAGAAACAACCAATAATGACGATGGCCCTCAAGGTACTATCAGCATAATTCATGGAATGTGAATACAGGAACTGAAGTCGAACACCCATGAAATCACTCGATCGAAAGCCAATGATGTGAACTTATCGTCAAGTGCAAAGAACTTTCCATTAGGGCATGCAAGCTCTAAGGTACTAGAAGGGAATCTCTTGGTCAACTTCCCGGATAATGAGTTGAAGTCGAAGGAAAGTGACCTTGTCAAAGGAGGGCCATAATCAATCCCACATCATGGACATGAGACGAGAGGATGCAAAATGAATTTGGATGATATAGAGAATCAGAGGTAAGTGTAACTATAGAAGGAAAACTCTTGAACATATCAGCGACACAGCTGGAAGTTTGGTAGCTTTTGGATCCATGAGATCAGTGGTCATGATGACGTGGCAGAGATCAGATGGAAGGCAAAAATGAATGGCCCAAACCAAGCAAGTTCAATGATACAAAGGAGGATGTCCCAACCCGACACGAAGAAAAGAGTGTCATGTTCAAGAGTGAGCTATCGACACTACTGATAGATTTCCAAACTTTCCCCCATCATTTTTGGCAAGTACCCCAATTATTTTTTAATTGCAAGCTTGAAGGGGATAGCATATTCTTGCATTGTAAGTTCATCCTTTAGAAGAATCCGACCTAGTAAGCTTAACGAGCCCTAAGTAGGAGAAGCTCATGTTCGTCATGATGATGAATCCGGTGTCATTTAATAATTTAACGAGTCTGAAAAAGTTGTAACTCAGTATCTCTTTCATGTTTAGAGAGTTTGAAAAAGACACATAAAAGAAAACTCCACATGGTCCCTTTTCATACATTTGTGTCTCTCAAGCCCAAAAAGGTAGAAAACAATACTTGAGAGAACTTCTTGACCATTTCAGTCAACGAGTACCTTTTTCGTAAATAGTGCATCCTAGCCCAAAAAGGGATAAACTTATACTAGGTGCACAACGTTTCACATCCGTTAACGAGTTTGAAACGACAAGGGCTTGGCCATATTTTCGCTTTTAAAGGGTTGGAAAAGAGCTGAAAGTGGACCCCCATTTTTATTCTCTTTAATGAGTCAAAAATGGAAAAATACTCGGCAATCTTGTCATCTGAGTTTAACAAGTCGAGAAAAGAGCCGAAACATGACTCATCATCATCGTCAAACTTCCATCACCTGTTGTTGCACAAGTAAGGAAAAGTGTATTATCGAGTCCTTAAGGCAAAATAGGTCAAAAATATTTACAAAACCTGATATTATCATGAAAAAATGAACAAAGAGGGGGAAAGTAAATATATTTTTACCATTGACCATTTTACCTTTGCAGTGAAGAATTTTTACCCACTTTTTCCCTAGTTGTTCCAAAGCATATTTTGGGAGATCTGGGAGGTCAATCAACAAGCCGTCAGTTCTAGGTAACAACCGAAGCTCTGAGCTCCATTTTCATGCCATTCATTTCTTCTTTTCAAACATTTTTTTGGATTTTTAGGGAGGTTTTTGAAAAACAAATTCGCCCTCGGTCGGTGCGATTTCCGGGCACGGGATTGCGCCGGCCAAGGGTGATTTGCACAACCATTCGTGCCGATCGACACAACTATTTTTAAAATAGACGTGTTGGTGTCTTGGATAGGTAAAAACAATTTTTTCTCAAAAACTGACCGTTTAAACTTGAATTTTATGTGCCAAGGATGACTATTGACTCAAATTAATGGCTTTTGAAGAAGAGAAATTGCCAAAAATGGTGGATTGGAAGGAAAGGGAACATGAAGATGTTGACACCCAGGCAATGAATGATCCAAATTTCTTGGAGGCTTTGCGTTCTTGTGGGTTCCTAAAATACTTCCTTACACCAGGGATGTGGGCCCAACTCAAGTTGCTTCGATACTTGATAAGCCTCTAGGACATTAACCGAGAGATTTTTGTCATTGGGGAGTAGGAGCTGGAGTTGAAAACTTCATATATCTACTTCATCACTAGATTGTCTCGCAGAGGTGAGCCAGTGAACTTGTATGGGTCAAATCTGATTAGGGCAAGCATATCTTCCCTATTTGTCGAACACTGCCCTCACGCCCTGAAATACAAGAGTGGGAAGATAGAGATTTCCAGTGTGTGGGATTTGACATTGAGGGTGCTTCTAATGACTATCAATAGAGTGGTGGGGTCCCAGGCAGAACATGAGACTAACAAGTTGAAGTTCCATTATACTATTGACTGCACAGCTCCTACGATCTTCCATTGGTAAGAGGCCATGAAGATGAACATCAACCGCTAGTTGTCCAAGGACAAGGTGGGGAATCTGAAGCAATTTGGCTTCGTATCAGTACTTGTTACCTTTTTCCTAGAACGAGTGCCTTTTTTCCAGTATCAGTTGATTGAGGTCGATCCTCGTGCACCACTCGATCTGTGGATGGCCCGCTGGAGTCATTTGATGCCCAGGATCACTGGGGGTTGGCATATGTCATACCAACCTACATTCTTCTCATGTCTACGACAACAAAAGATCGTCGTTGAGGACTACCCGTACAGCGGCACTAATTTCAGTGGAGATCTAGATATGCCCTTACTAGATGGAAAGGACTTTGATGATGAAGGTTAAAATCAAATTTTTTAATTCTTTTTGGTATATGTGTGCTTATAACATTTTTGTTGTTCATGTAGATGTTGGACCAGAGCGGCCGACCGAGATGTCCCCGATTGCCAGGCGCGTACCCCGCCCTATTGACGTTGTCGCCCCTTATCATGAATGGAGCGACAACGAGGAAGAGACCGTGAGGAACCTCAAGGGGTTAACTCATAGTATCCCGGAGTATGCTCAGATATGAGACATGCCTCGTCGATACCAGAGACACATAGTGGGAGTCTCAGATTAGATCCACCGATTGTTGAGTCTTATTGCATGAGCTGTCTCATGCTACCATGACCACCATACTGAGTATGAGGCCTGCAAGCCACCGATGTTATTTCAGACACACATATTGTTTTTGGGGTTCTGATGTATCAAACATTCTCACCATATCTCTCTCTCTCTCTCTTTCTCTCTCTCTCTATATATATATGTGTGTGTGTGTGTGTGTGTGTGTGTGTGTGTGTGTGTGTGTGTGTGTGTGTGTGTGTGTGTGTGTGTTGTATTTTCCTATCTATTATGGTACAAATGGTTTGTCTTATCTTTTACATGTTTCGTAAATGTTTATCCAACACGTAATTAGCTAATGCATTTATCAATGTTTCATGCATCTAGGAATATGATGATATGTAATATAATCAAAATGCCTTTCCAATAGATGGATACAGAGATGCATTTGTAATATTTGAGGGTTCCCGATGAAATATTTCCCATTGAGTTGAAGGACAACAAGTTGTGAATCCAAGTTGACAACCAATTCTCTGATGCCCGGAGTGATGGCTTCTAGCAACAGTTTGATGACCACACTATATTCAGCAATGTTGTTGGTTGTGCGACCTAGGTAGATACCTTGAAGGTCAATAAACTCACTGTTAGGTTTATAGATAGCCCATGCCATGGATGATAAGTTTCGGATAGTATGGCAAGCACCATCGTCGAAACCAATGTGAGAAGTTGCAGACATCTACAAAGCAAGAAAAACACAGTAAACAGGAAAGTTGTTTGAAAACTATCACACAAATCCACTTTGTACAAAAATGAATCACACACTAATGTACATAAGTAACCATGAAAGATGACCTAAGCATAGTACTTTTTGAGGGCGTCCATGCTGGGACTCGGGTAATCAACCAACATAGATGAACACTAGATTTTGACCATTGCCATGATGAGTAAGCATCAACTCAGCCAAATAATAGAGTAGAACTCATATAAGGCTTTGCCCCCACGCCCCCTAGGCAAGGGAGGGTGACCAGTCAGAGGACAATCAATGAAAACTCGGGGAGGGTGAAAAATCCTGAATCCATGAAGGGATAAATATGCCCTCAGTTGAAATATCTTGACCTTGTCAAGATAAACTCACACATTAATGAGCAGTGGAGAAGAGAAATCTCTGAAAAAGGTAGACATGACCACCAAGCGAGGCAGGAATGAGGAGTGATGATGAGTATCAATCCATGATGGTTCCTCGAGAGACATGATTTCCATGATACCTTCATTAGTGAGGAAGGTCTCGGCTAAGGGATTAGGCGATTCCAAAGTGCCAAGCCAAGGGGATTGTGAGTACATATCAAAAGAGGTATTTGACATATGAGAATCATAGGATGTAGAGTTCAAAGCTGAAACAATTTCCATGTAATTGACTTCGGCGGGACTAAGTGGCATAACCTTGCCCCAAGTATCAACAAGATCTGGTGCAGGTATGAACCAAGGATCACATTTAACCAAGACCATGTTAACAGAGGCAACATGAGGAGGTGGGAGTGGAAAATTTCCCATTAAGGTAAAATCTTTGAAGAGACCCACCCCCACACTCTCATAGTGAGCACCAAAGTGCTTGACGTATGGAACATTTCCATCTGAGGAGGAAGAGGCAAAGAAATGTAGTTGATTGATGATGACAATCCTCCCTTTATGGGGAAAATGGATCACGCAAAACAAAGAGGAGGCCACGACATGCATGGCATGACTCCAACTTCGGTCGAGTAGAAGATTATAATTGAGATTAGCGTCAACAATATCTACTTTGACTTGCACTGTATTACCTTGTAGGGTGATGGAAAGGTTAGGTAAGACACCGAAGGGTCCCGAATCAATCCCATTGAAAGCTTCCAAAGTGTTCGAAGACTGGTTTAGTGTAGGGGAACCAATAGCCTTCCAACATGCAGTTGACATGATGCAGGTGGAAGCACCTTCATCGATGATAGTGTGGTGGATGGTATTCTCATTAATGATTACCTAAATAAGAAAGGAAATCTAGTGAGGGAGCCGTGGAACATGGTTCTCCAAATCAGAACATATCAAATTAGAATCAGTGGGATCGATACCCCGATAGCTGACAACAAAGATTTCCACTGTGATGGGTAGCTTTGGAGTACCTCGAGAGTCCACATGGCTGGCAGTGCCTAAGCCAAGTCCTCAACAATATTGTAGTGTTGAGCGGCTTAGGCATTGGGATTATATGAGGATTTCCACATCACACATTGAGAGGGTAGTTGTGTAGCAGAATCAGGGTTGGGGCGCTTGATTTGTAGAGGGCCAAAACTTAGGGTAGAAGAAGAAGAGGGTGCATCTTCTTTTTCTTTCCCAATTGTTGGAGATGGAGTTTGAGAATATTTCGATTGGGTAGCCACATTAATAGGTGTGCTCATCATGAACACTTGAGATCTGGAGGAAGCAGACCAAGGTTGGTCTACCATTTGGGTCTGCTGAGATAGAAATGGATCTTTAAGGACAACAGGGGGCCCTTTGAGTAGGTGACTAACTTCAGATCATCGAGGAAAATCCTTAGTGTAGTGATCCTCCTCGCAAATGAGGCAGGGATACTTGGTTTCTGTTGCAAAGTTTTGCTAGCAAATGATTTGGGAGGACCCTGTTTTGGGGCGTCGGCTTTAGCTTTGCCTTTGCCTTTCTTCTTTCCTTTTGAGGATTTGTCCACTGCGGTAGACTGGATGGCGTGGACCTCTGATGTTTTACCAGGGCCAAGTGGATTCTAAGATGAACTATTAGGAGCAGGATTCGAGACCGACTTCTGTTTGGAAGAAGTTTTAGCAGGGGTCTGGGATACTGAACCAATAACTCCATCAATGGGAGGAACAGTTGGTGACTTTGATGTTGCAGGATCAGATGATGGCTGCGAAGCATCAGGTAACAACTCATATAAAGTGCCAAACTGATAGTACACTAGATCCAAGTACTAGGCACGAGTGATGGCTTGCTCTTCAGTGACGCATTCACCCATAGCTATATCACGAGCAATTAGGGCTAAGAATGATTTGGTAAACCATTCAGTGAGAAACTAATCAGTTATCTCAAATTTTATCAGGCGACGTCTACATCTCAATTCATGGATATGATCAGAGATCTATGTCGCGATGTCTTGCTTAAGCGATGTGAGAAAATAGGTGCTAGTTTCATAGCGAAGCAACAATGAAAATGCATGAGGAAAGCCATGGCTAACGAATTAAAGTCATGGAAATTACTCCAAGGTAGCTCAATGTACCATTTTGTTGTGACACCCATGAGGGTTCGTTGGAAAAGACGAAGATGAATGGAATCGTCCACGTACGAGTTCAATGAGCACCATAGGTGATATGTCATCACATGGGCCTAAGGATCTTCTTTAGCTTTTCCATCGAACTTTAGGCAATCACTTGGTATCTTGGATGGCACTGAAGGCTTGTATGGGGAATGAAGGATCGGATCATTCATAAGGCGTGATATATCTGGCAACTCGAGTGTATCCAAGAAATGTAACTGAGTGTTAAAATCCATGGGAGTTTGATAGGTGGGCCCATAAGGAGGAGCCCATCCCACTGGTAAGAATTTTGGCCCCACAGTAGGGGATTTTGGCCATATCGCATCTGAGGTTGCCCCCATTGCAGATTACCTTGAGCATAGGGAGGATTTTGACCTTGAATACCTTGAAACTATCCAGGCATAGGTTGCTGATAAGCAATGTATGGGTTAAAAGGTTGTTGAGCCTGTTGACCTTGAACATATGGATATCAGACTTGTTGTCCTGGAACATAGGGCTGATGAACTTGTTGTCCCTGAACAAGAGGGTTATGGACCTGTAGCCCTTGGGCATAAGGTTGACATGCTTTTTGCCCTTGGATGTACGAGTTTTGTACCTGGTGCCCTTGGCCGGCAAGATTCTGAACCTGTTGACCTAAGACAAGAGGATTCTGGGCCTGCTGCTACAGGACTTTACCTTGACCCTACCCCTATAAGGGTTGACCTTAGTGGTATGTATACAAGGGTTGATGCTGCCCTGGTTGGTTTTGGTGTTGCAAGGGTTGACCTTGCAGTTGCAAAATTTGTCTCTGGGTTTGCATAGGTTGGCCCTACGAGGGTATGAGTTGAGAGGTATGCAGAGCATATTGCATCTACTACTGCACAGCTACTGCAAATGTTGTAAGGATTGACCTTGTGGTTGTTGCAGGAGACCTTGTTGTGAGATAATTTTCCCTTCTTGTTACGCGGAGAGCCCTTGTTGCAACAAAGGTTGCCCTTGCGGTAACAAAGGTTGCCCTGGTTGTTGTAAAGATTGTCCTTGTTGTTGCAAGGGTGCTTGAGTAGTGCCCGAGAAATTACCGAACTAAATCTAGTCGTAGCGAGGTTGGATGTATTGCCCAGGTTGGAGGGTGTAAGGTTGATTAACCAATCCTTAAGAACAATATGGAATGTAAGGATCTTGGTATTAGACCTAAGCCCCATAGGGATGCTGATACTGAACATTGCTATATCCAGACAGACCAACGGGATTCTAAACCTATTGGTACTGGACATTTCTTGTTCCAGTAGGGTCAGCAGGGTTATAAATAATACCATAAGAGGGTTGGTTTATACCAAGCATGTGAGCTTGTGAGCTACTCACGTTAGTGGCACCTGACACTATAGAGACATTGAGGTTTTGCCCCGTAGGTAGTGGCACAATCTAGTCACTGACTAATGGGACAGAGGAACTGACAGAGACAATCTTTGAAACTACCGGTTGTGACGGACATGTAACTGGGATTGATGATACAAGGGTATTCTGAACGGTGGGTTGCACCGAGACTGAAGTAACAGCCTATTGGAAAGTCGTGTTCGTGACGAACGGAATTGACATAGGCCTAACACCTGACGCCCATACAGGATTATGGTAGAGTGATGAGGCACTAGGTGTGACTGAAACTAAGTGCCTCAAAGACACATAGTTGGATGGCAAACTCGCAGGAATACCTTACGAATAAAGGAAACCCTTGGGATGTAACTGCAATTGCAATTCTCCCCCCTCAATAGTGTGTGGAGTAGAAACTTCGAACTCATCCGGAGATGTGACTGGATCATCGCCTTCCGATTCCATGTTCGAAAACAAATGACGATGAATGGCCAAACGTGTACTGGGGGATATTTCCAAAGGAACACCCGGCTGGTCATACGGACTATAAGGACACTGCGGTGATATCCCAACAATGTCAAACAGAGGGTTCAGAGGATAGATAACCAGTCCAAGCTGGTCGTTAGTGGTCAGCGAGTTCTCTAGAGTTCAAACGGGATTGTCTGGAGATTCCGGGCCAAGATCAGCAGATGACCCTAAATCAAAAGTAGGCAGAGGACAATATAACAATAGTTGAACACTCAAAAAAATTGTGAGTTCAACATTTTGGTCCTCAAGTGACTCTAATAACTCAGGAAACGGGTCCTCAAACAATCTTTCAGATGGAGGAGAGGAAGAGTAATTGGGTGAACCAGATGGTTCAACCATGATGACCTTGTCTTAGTCGACAGAACAAATAACCTCAAGGATTTAAAATGTCCTTTTAAGGGAACTCACGATTTGGTCAAAAAGACTAACAGGATGTTTTGGATCGTTGGCAATCAATTATTAAGATGAATAAAAGACTGATGTTCTTTCATTTTTTAAGAGTTGAGAAAGAAACAAAGATGACTCTATCACTTTCGATTGAAATGAGCTCGAAAGGACAAGTGCTCGAATGATATTTTAAATTTAGTGAGTCAAAAATATCAAATGACTACTCTAGATGATCTAGGTAAATAGGATTACTAGGCAACCAAGAACTATAGAATACCTCTTGGAGAACCAAGAAGTACGCACAAGAAATCTCCCTGAATGTTGTGTTCGATGTATCACATTCGCAAGGCGGCCAACTGGGCTTCCTAAGGATAAAAGGATTGCAACCTAGTGGGGTCTCCCATTATATACTCGATGGTATGGGGAGCACAAATCTGTGCTAGCGCTGTCTAATGTCGAAGCTAACGACAGCTGCTAGGTTTAAAGACATCGGAACACGTCTCTAGCCTAGACCTTCTAGATATGATCGTTAATGTCAAATGCGCCTTAGGTTAATTGAATTCATTTTAGAGTTGATCTTGAGTTAAGTTTTAGTTTTCTAGTCTTAGCAATGCTACTCGAAAAACCTAAAATGCAACTAAATGAGACAAGACCCTTTCAATTCGATGAAATTCCTACACTAGAGAGGGTAGAAACTACTCAATCAAATGCAAATAATCAAGCAACTAAAACCGAAATGATCTTTTGCTACCTTACTTTTTCAAAAAATAAACTAATGAAAAATACATTCCAATTCCTAATTTCCTGACAAGCATTTATCTATTAGTCCTTTCAAAATGAAAAAATCTCTTCCTTTTTCAAATGATGATGCAACTCTAGTCTTTAAAAAGATGCAAATTTTTGTAACACAATGATGCAACATGCTAGAATTTCATGCTTTCTCATGAAACAATGAAACAAACTTTACGCATAAAATCTTTCAACAAAAAAGTTTTTGAGACAGTGAGCTCTTCAAGAAGATGAAAACACGAAAAGATAAGTTCATTCAGATCAATGAAACACTGACTTTGCCAAACATAAGGCCAACAATGTAATCTATGACGGAAAAAGAGGTTCAAGCTAGTAAATGAAACTTTTTCAAACCTGTGCAAAAAAAGGTCAAAATCGTAAAAAGGACCAAAAAACAAATGCAAGGAGTAAACACACCTACAATCTGACTTGATGAGTTCACAAACTGTTGAATGGGTGACCAAGTAGATGCCCTAGTGTCGTTGGCCACTCAATGACTCAATCAATAAAATAACAAGATGACAAGCCAACAAGCAAGCAAAACAAAATGAAACGTAGCTTTCTAATCAGGGAGAAAATAGTCAGAAAGGCTTATGGGGTCAAAACACAAGAGAAAAACACACTAGCCAAGATTGGGGTCAAGCCCTAATCTTCACTTACAGGCATCGACGTGACTGCCTAACTGAAAATGAACGCAGAGGCTGGTTGTCACGATTGTTCCTTAGAAATTCGCATTGGTCAACACGACTGTCAGCAGATTAAGCGCACTGGCCGAGGTAACTAAGGAAAAATAAAAATAAAAAATCAACACAGGGACCAGATCTGCCACTATGAATTTTAGACTTAGGCCAGTAAGCAGGAGAAAAGAAACAGAACCAAAGGGAAAACATGAAACTAGAACAGTTCTCAAGAAATCATGAAATCCAAAACAAACAAAAGGATTTGGATCCCCAACAGAGTCACCAATTTGTGGTGAAGTAAAATTATAAGTGCGGACACGAACGAATTCCTCTAGCCTGATAATGGGTCTAGCTACAATAGATACATTCTATGGAGGATTTCCTTAGGTTAGAATCAATCAAGAGGGCATACCTCTTGGTCACTTATCCTCTTTGATGAAGTATTCGCTTGCTTGCTCCAGAAATCTCTCGCTTCCTTATTCAAATTCCTAAAACAAGTAAACAACAACAACACAGAAACATAATAACAGACAAATTGCAATTCAACCTACTTAATGAGTCAAGAAGCATTAAGACATTGATATATAATATTACAAAACATGTAGGATATCAATCGATAGTTGCATATATTAATATCAAAGAGAGATTACAACCATTCGTCTTAATGTTGCAATGTTCCTCTGACAAGACTGGGTTCCCACACACTTCTGCTAGCATTCCATGATGGCTTCAAGCAACAATAGTTTAAAGGCTCTTCACTTTGGGCTTCACTCCAAACCAAAACACACTTCTCCCTCACACAACTAGGTAGCTACAACTCTTGTCTACTCCAAAATAGTATTAACACTCAACAATAACTCTACCAAAACTATCAACTCTGGCTATAACATTCACACTGTAGTTTGTGCTTGGGAATAAGGGAGGTTTATATAGGAAATATGGATGGGAGATGGATCCTCTTCTAATGGGAGAAATTCTTATCCATTGAGGTAGTTCCATCATTATAGGGGAAAGGAGCCCAAACTGTCATCCTCGACCCCATCCGACCAAACCATTTACCAGACTTCCATTACGGAGCTTCTAGAGCTAGAAGCTTCGGCCCTAATTTAAAAAACTTATCATAACAGGACCGGCAAGACTGAAACATAGCTCAGTTGCTTTAGTCGGCACGAGGATTAGTGATAATCTCTGCACATCGGTGCGGGGGAGACAAATGCCATTAGCACCAGTCTTGTAAACCAGGCAAAATAGAAGTTTCAGGGAGAATGGTGGAAAAGGGAAATGATCTGCTCAAAGAGGGACATAATGAGAGTTTCTCCATGAAGGAAAAGCATGCGGGGTTCACTGTAGAGGTCCTCCAGGATCAAGGAATGGGGAGTACAAGGACAGTGACAAAATTCTATGTAACAAGCATAGTGGTCCATCTCGACGATTTGACTGTGTTTTCCAAGAAAATACCTGACCACCTGTGCCATCTGAAGAAAATTTTCAAGTAGTGTGAGAAATAGGGGATATCCCTCAATCCCAAGAAGAGTATTTTTTGCAATGTCTGAGGGTGATATCTTGGGCCATATTATCGTGAAGAGTGGGATCAAGGTAGACTCAGAAAGGGTCAAATCTATAATGCAAACTCCCTTCCTGGTAATCAAGAAAGCTATGTAGTCCTTCAGGGGAAAGATAAATTTTCTTTGCAAATTCATCTTCGATTACGCTCATATCATGAAACCCATGTAGTAGATGGTAAGGAAGGATGTGATATATAAATGGGATAAGAGGGAAAAGGATGCATTTTCTTGTATCAAGCAAGTTATTGCAGACGCACTTGCTTTGTACGAAACAGATTTCAACAAATATTTTATGCTCTACACTTTCACTTTTGATACTTCTCTCACTATTGTGCTTACACAAAAGGATGATCATAATAATGACTGACCAATATATTTCATGAGTTCCAACCTTCAAGGACCCAAACTCAACTAATTGACAAACAAGCTTATGTAGTCTACAAGGCAGTGAAGCATTTCTGGCCCTATCTCTTGAAAATCCACTGTATTATCTTTGTGTCACACCCAACAGTTAGACCATTGTTTGTTCAACAAGAGTTGGGCAAAATAAGAGAAAACTATATGACTGGTTTGTAGGAGTACGACTTAAATTTCAAGCTAGTTCACATGATCAAGGGCCATGGTTTTTATCGGCTAGTAGCAGAAGCAGTAGATGCAAAAGAAGAAGATCCATCTAAATGGGAGCATGAATTTGAAATGTATAATGTTGAGTGAGATTCCCCCACTACCATCCAAACTCTTGGTACGCGGATGTGTGCCAATACCTTGAGCATGGCACCTTTCCCTCTCACTTATCTGCACAGCAAAAGAGGGCACTCAAGCTCAAACCATTATCTTACTAGTTGGTGCATGGAGTGTTTTTTAGAAAGCACCATAACAGAGTTCTACTTAGTTGTTTGGAAGCACATGATTCAGAAATAGTATTGCGTGATCTCCATGACGGACCAACCAACAGACACTTCATGGGAGACACAACCGCATAGAAGGTTATGTGGTCTGGTTTCTATGAGAACACATTATTCAAAGATGTCGATGCCTATGCCCACAAGTGTCTGGTCTATCAAAAGTGTGTCAGCATAGGAGAGAAGTCAACCGCACCATTGCAACCTATTGTAGTAGAAGAATCATTTTTATAATGGGGTTTAGATGTGATTGGTGAAATTTTTCCACACTCATCAAATATGTGCACCGCTATATCCTTACCACTACATACTACTTCACACGGTGGACAGAAGCAGTTCTGCTCAAACAGGTGAATGACCAGGAAGTCATCAACTTCCTTAAGCAGAATATCATTTTGTTGACGATGTTGGACCCGCCAACATGTCAATGGGATCTCCCCAGTAAGAAGTCCCAATTAGACCTCAGACTGTTTGGTCTAGGAGTCCCAGCAGTGGATCGTAAGGTAATGCCTTGACCGCGATGTTGCACAGAGGCAAGTAAGATAACTCTGTCAGTAGCAAGGTTGTGAATGATGCAGAGAGTCAAGGAATGTGTACGAGAGGTTCCAACACTTCGAAGTGAGAGGAAGGTGAAGGTGAGTTCCAGGTTGAAAGGGATCAGTCCCAAATCGGCTAGGAACACACCACACAAAGGACATGCACATCTTCCAGGTGAGCAGTCCAATCAGATGCAGCAGTCACAACATACAAGGTATGATAACACAAACAACACTCACGGATCAATCTGAGACGAGTGTGACAGTTGATATAGCACGGTTCATGAGAAAGGTCTATTTGATGTCCTGCAGATTAGTCGACACGGACGATGAAAACATTAATAACATATGCAACACATTAACAACAAGATTCATATAATTTCATACAAATCAGTTCATACACAAGTATGTAAGTTAAACAACATATATCATTAAGGCGATTGGAACAATCCAACTACAATAACAACATATGCATGAAAATGTGCTGGCTCTTATTATATAAAGAAGTGTAAGTCACAAACATACAATACACCATGTAAACCTGCTAGCCCCAATAGTGGAATGTTATAGCCACATCCACCTGCTCCTCCAAAGAGATGTACTAGCTCTGTGCAGTGGAGAATCCAAGGCACATTACAATATTGTCCAAGCCTTCTTCAAAATAGTCTTAGTAGAAGCTTGGCTGACTAAAAGCCTATACAATGAGTTATGAGGGACTATTTATAGCAAAGGGTGGGGTGACCCTTGACAATCCCCTTTGTGACCATTCAACTACACTCATGACTGTTCACCTACTCTATGATTGTTACATTCACTCTTGACACTTGACTTACACTTGACATGACTCAACATTACAATGCACATGTACTCATGTGAGACAACATGGTTTGAGAAAGCCTTGCAAAACATCACTGACACTCGGTCTGTTATGATGAGACCAACTCTTTGACATGCTTATGATGGTGAAGGTGGTGAGCTACTTCCAAGCTTGTTCATCCATGATGATGTGCATTCACCTCATGGTGACATCTTGTTGAAGCGAACTCTTACCTCTGTTGTTGCAATCGGTGCATTGGTTCGGCCCCTTCATCCAACTCATCTACTAACATGCACATGGTCTTCTTGGGTATGGCTGAATCGAAAACACACTGATGCACAGTGGCCATGCTAATCTTTAAGTGTGTGTTGGAGGTCATGCACATCAACTTGTCGAAGTACATGTTCAACCCCAGTTCGACTTGCTTCTTGTCTTCACCTTGGTGAATGTGTGGAATGGGTTGGTGATGCAAGAGCATCTGGACTTAGCCAACAATGTGATTGAATGTTCACATGGTGTGGCTAACAAGAGATGAATTTCATTGACCTAAGTGGTCAAAATCAATTCTTAGTAGAGAGGGTTGGATCTCTCGAAAATTATCTTTACTCCAATTATTGTAATAAGTAGAATATTGTATTATTTTTAGAATATGAGATAAGTTTTTAGTATAGATGTGTATCAGAGCTTGAGACTAGGGATTTAATGATAGAGATTGAGTTGTCAATTGAGTTAGGATAGGATTCGATTCATAAAAGAGGAAATAATGTAATGACAGAGAGATTAGATGATCGAGAATAGAGTGAGTAAGCGAGAGTTTAAGTGAGAGATAGGGTTTGAGATTGAAACAGAGATCAGTCAAACTATTGTAATCAAGCCAAGAGGGCCAAAACTCTGTAATTTCTATTTTGTTGAATACTTGATTGAAGTGTGGTGTGGATGCACTGTTCTGGTGTAGAAATTCATTTGTAGCTGTGTATCAGCATTTCGTACCCTATTTGGATATTTTTCTCTGTTCATACATTTTATTGAATATCATAGTCGATTAATATTGAGCATAAGTGTTAAACTTTCCTTAAGTTTCTTTATTAAGATTTTGAATTAAGCACGTGGTAGTATTCGATAAATGGGAAGTGGTATCTCGCGTGCCCTAAAGGTGGTAAGCAGTATTCCTAAATTTCACGCGATTAGCCTAAGTGTGTGACACATAGCATAGGAAAACCACTTTTCTCATGCGCCCTTGACCTGATATCGGTCGTGCAAGAATTCACGCGAGATTGCGTAATAGCCGTTTGATTGGACGGGTCACATCGACAGTGGAGATCGTCCAGGCTAGTTGGTGAGCAAATGACGCAATATCCATTGGATCTGAAGGAGTGAAATCGATTGCATGGATTGAAGTGCCTGACAAAGGGAAAAGACAAAGAAGGGCCGTCGATTATTGGTCAAGTAAGTGGGACCCTCGGGAAAAATCCACGTACAAGATCTGTCAATGCGAAGCTGATTGGTTACAAAGTTAACCAGTAGTCTAATTCCAGACTACCACATCATTTTCGTCAACCTCCTATGTCATTTTGGTATCAGAGCACAAAGATTAAGTTTTGCTACAGTAAACATGCCACCGAGGAGAGAAGAAGACATAGGTCAGGGGAGACCTGTAGCAAATGCAGTTTTGCTGGATGAGATCCAAAATCTATGTACAAGGATGGAGACAATGGAGACTGCTCAAAGGAGAGCACCTGATGAAGGAGATGCCAGTGTTGCAGAAGAATCTTCTGAGGAAGAAGAAGAGGATGAAAGTGAAGCTTCCAAAGTTATCAAGATATTGGCCAAAGAAAGTGGAAGACCAAAGGTGGAAATACCTTTGTATGACAGGAATCTCAATGTAGAAGAGTTGATGGACTGGATTAGTTCATTAGACAAGTATTTTGACTATTAGGAGGTTGATGATAAAAGAAGGAGAAATTTGTAGTTACCTGATTGAAGGGTCATGCAGCTTTCTGGTGGGATGAATTACCAACATCCAGAGAAAGAATAGGGAAGTCCAAGATCAAATAATGGGATAAAATGGTGAGTAGATTGAAAGCTAAATTTATGCCAAAATATTATCAGTTAAATATTTTCAGACAGTTACAAAATTTGAGGCAAAAAGGAATGATTGTCAAAGAATACACAGAAGATTTTTATAAGCTGAGCATTAGAGCAGGACATGCAGAGGATGAGACAAGTACATCAATGGCTTGAGATATGACATACAAGATGAAATCATATTGTTGAGTCTGAAGACAATTGAAGATGCCTATCAAGCAGCTTTGAAGGAAAAAGAGAAGATGTTGAGGAAGAAAAATCAGAGGAATAGAGGAAAAAGTTCAGCAAGAGGTAGAGAAACTATCAAATCAAGATTTCAGCAACCTCAGGGTGAAGCAAGAGGTTCAAGTAGTACACCACCACAGAGAGGAGAATTTAGTAGAGGAATATTTACACCCAGACGAAGAGGCCGAGGAAGAGAAATTCAGTGTTACACATGTGGAGAATGGGGACATGGATCATGGGATTTTCCTCATAATAAAGTAACAAATCAGAGGAATGTGAATGTGGCTAAGGCAAGGGAATAAAAACCTCAAATTTCAAACAAGGAAGAAGCACCTGAAGTAGGAGAATCCTTGTTGTTAAAAAGGGTATTGCTTAAGGCATAGAAAGGGACAGGAGAACCAACTTAGAGAAAGAGTTTATTCAGAGCTACATGCAAGTCCAAAGGAAAATGTTGTAAAGTAATAATTGATAGTGGAAGCACTGATAGCCTTGTTCCTACAGAAATGGTGAACAAGTTAGGACTAGTGAAAACAGTACACCCTACTCCTTACAAAGTATCATGGTTGCAAAAAGGACATCAGCTTATTGTGATAGAACAATGCAAGGTAGAGATACAGATTGATACTTATAAGGATGTGATATTGTATGATGTAATGCCAATGGATGTATGCGATGTGTTGCTGGGAAGACCTTGGCAGTTTGAGCGGAAAGCTATTCATGATGGGAGAAGAAATACTTACACTCTGGAGAAGGATGGAAATAAACACACACTGTTTCCATTGAAGGATGAAGCACGAAAAGAAGCACCTGGAAACAATGTTATGTTGATGAGTGGGAAAGAATTGCTGCAAGAAGTCAAGAAGGATGAATAGATGCATTTTTCTGTCATAAGGAGACCTAAGGTAATTTTAACTTCCACAAACTTAGATGATTTATCTGAAGAAATCAAAACTTTGTTGAATGATTTTGTTGATATTATTGTGGATGAGTTGTCAAATGCATTACCACCCATGAGGAGTATTAGCCATCATATTGATCTAATACCTAGAGCAAGTTTGCCAAACAAAGTAGCATACAGGTTAACTCCTCAAGGAAATGTAGAAGTTGGAATACAAGTACAGGAACTGATGGATAAGGGATTAATCAGAGAGAGTCTTAGTCCATGTGTTGTACCAACAGTACTCAGTCCAAAGAAAGGTGGTGAATGGCATATGTGTACATATTCCATATCCATAAACAAGATTACTATCAGGTATAGATTTCCTTTACCATGCATGGATGATTTCATGGATTGTTTAAGTGGGTCAAAGTATTTTTCTAAAATAGATCTAAAGAGTGGATATCATCAAATAAGGATTAGAGAAGGAGATGAATGGAAGACTACATTTAAAACAAACAGTGGGCTGTATGAATGGTTAATGATGCCTTTTGGACTCACTAATGCACCTAGCACATTCATGAGATTAATGAATGAAGTCTTGAAGGAATATGCAGACAAGTTTGTCATTGTTTATCTTGATAATATTCTAGTTTTCAGTAGAAGCAAAGAAGAACATCTGGAGCATCTTAAGTTGCTTTTAAGAATTCTGCAGAAAGAGAAACTACTGATAAATTTAAAGAAATGTAGTTTCATGAAAGAAGAATTAACATATTTGGGATTTGTAGTTTCTAAAGAAGGTTTGAAAATGGATCCAAAGAAAGTCCAAGCAATTTGGAACTAGCCTACTCCAAGAAACATATTTGAGGTAAGAAGCTTTCATGGTCTTGCAAGTTTTTATATAAAATTTATCAGAAGTTTTAGTCAGATTTGTGCACCAATTGTTGAAAAAATAAAAGAGACTATTCAGCCATTCAAGTGGATAGAAGAAGTAGACCGAAATTTTAAGTTGTTGAAGAAGAAAATTCCAGAGAAACAAGTTTTAGCTTTACCTGATTTTGGGAAAGTTTTCCAAGTTGAAACTGATGCTAATGGAGTTGCAATTGGAGTAGTTTTGAGTCAGGAAAAGAGACCAATAGCATACTTTAGTGAGAAACTAAATCAAGCTAAGACGAATTATTCTTCTTATGATAAATAATTTTATGCTATTGCGCAAGCTCTAAAAAATAGAGACACTATTTGCTACCAAAGGGGTTTGTATTATATTCTGACAATCATGCATTATGGTTCATAAACAACCAGCCAAAATTGAACCAGAAACATGCCAAGTAGGTAATTTTTTTACAGAGTTTTACTTTTGTGATAAAACACACAAGTGATAAGTTGAACAAAGTTGTTGATGCTTTGAGCAATGTACAAGATTTAAGAGTTGGTGTTGTAAGATTTGAAGAAATGGTTGATATGTATAAAGATGATGCAGAATTCAAAGATATTTATGTAGTTGTAAAAAATCCAATAGTTCATAACAGAAGTCAATGGTTAGATTATCATATCCAAGGAGGTTTACTGTTTAAAGGTAACAAAATGTGCATTCCAAAATGTTATATGAGGGAAAACATAATCAGGGAGAAACACAGTGGAGGATTATCTGGTCATTTTGGACAAGAAAAACCTTTGCTCAAGTAATTCTTTTTACTATTGGCCAAAGATGCAAATTGATGTTAAGAAATTTGTTGAGAAGTGAAAAATTTGTTAGCATGCTAAAGGGAGAAGCCAAAATACAGGATTGTACCATCCATTGCCAATACCAAACCAACCATGGGATTCAATTAGTATGGAATTTGTTTTGGGGTTACCTAGAACTCAAAGAGGGAACGATTCGATTTATGTTGTGATAGGTAGATTTTCCAAAATGGCACATTTCATTGCATGTAAAAAGACTAGTGATGCAACACATATTGCTAATCTGTCTTTTTTAGAGGTTGTAAGGTTACATGGATTTCCTGTAAGTATTGTGTCTGATAGGGATACAAATTTTGTTGGGCATTTCTAGAGAACTCTTTGGAAAAAACTAGGTGCCAAACTTAGTTTCATTTCAG
The DNA here is from genome assembly GCA_000404065.3 of Pinus taeda. Taxonomy (NCBI): domain Eukaryota; kingdom Viridiplantae; phylum Streptophyta; class Pinopsida; order Pinales; family Pinaceae; genus Pinus; species Pinus taeda. Next base: position 26,672 of record APFE030478560.1, read on the forward strand.
CACAACATCCTCAAATAGATGGATAGACCGAAGTGGTAAACAGAAGCTTGGGAAACATATAGAGAAGTTTAGTGTATAATAATCCTAAGCAGTGGGATTTAGCACTTGCTCATGCTGATTTTTCTTATAATGACACTCCAAACCGAAGTACTAAGATGGGTCCATTTCAAATTATTTTTGGAATGAATCTAAGAGGTGTGTATGAACTCAAAAAATTGGGTAAACAAGAGACAAGAGGTGCAAAAGTTGAAGAGTTTGCAGAGCAGATGCAGAGACTACAAGAAGATGTCAAAGACAGATTGCAGGAAAGCAGTAGAAAATACAAACAGAGAGCTTATATGAAGAGGAGAGCAAAATAATTCGAAGTGGGAGATCTAGTGATGGTATACATCATAAAAGAAAGATTTCCTATTGGTACTTACAATAAACTAAATATGAAAAAGGTAGGACCATGCAGAATTGTGAGGAAGTTGTCAATCAATGCTTATGAAATTGAATTGCGAGAAGGGATTGGAATATAACCTATCTTTAATGTTGCAGATTTGTATCCATACAAGGAGACAGAGTCAGAGCTACAAAAGGAACCTGCAAGAGATGAAGTTCAAACTTTAAATTGGGAAGAACAAATGCCAAAGACAGACAAGAAAGAGGTTGAAGTTGTTTTGGAAAAAAGAGTATCTAAAAGAGTCAAAGGATAGGTTTATTTTCGATATCTAGTCAAATAGAAGGAAGAGCCAGTGGAGGATGCTAGTTGGATAACAATAGCAGAATTACAGAAGTATGGAGTAAATCCTGAAATTTTGATGAGGAATTCTTTTCTTATTTATGAGAGATTTTTCGGCGTAAATCACAGGAAATTTCATTTATCGACGCGTTTCGAACCAACCATTGTGGTTCATCATTAGGACAAGTTGAAGAATCATATCTAGCTTAGCATCTTAAATAGTTAGATTGGAACATCCAATGGCTATAATTCTTCACTGGATAACAACTATATTGTCTTTTGACCGAGAATCAGTTAGAAGGACCGGATTAGGGGAAAAAACCTATATTGATGCAGGAGTATGATGCAGGAGCATCCAGACTTAGCCAACAATGTGATTGTATGTTCACATGTTGTGGCTAACAAGAGATGAATTTCATTGACCTGAGTGGTCAAAATCAATTCTTAGTAGAGAGGGTTGGATCTCTTGTAAATTATCATTACTCCAATTATTGTAATAATTAGAATATTGTATTATTTTTAGAATAGGAGATAAGTTGTTAATATAGGTGTGTATCAGAGCTTGAGAATAGGGATTTAATGATAGAGATTGAGTTGTCAATGCAGTTAGGATAGGATTTGATTCATAAAAGAGGAAAGAATGTAATGACAGAGAGATTAGATTATCGATAATAGAGTGAGTAAGCGAGAGTTTGAGTGAGAGATAGGGTTTGAGATTGAAACAGAGGTGAAAAAAACTATTGTAATCGAGCCGAGAGGGCCAAGACTCTGTAATTTCCATTTTGTTGAATAATTGATTGAAGTGTGATGTGGATGCACTATTTTGGTGCAAAAATTCATTTGCAGCTATGTATCGGCATTTTGGACCCTATGCGGGTATTTTTCTCTGTTCATACATTTTATTGAATATCTCAGTTGATTAATATTAATGATTAATATTGAGCTTAAGAGCTAAACTTTCCTTAAGCGTCTTTATTAATATTATGAAATAAGCACGTGGTAGTATTCGATAAGTGGGAAGTGGCATCTCGTGCACCCTAAAGGTGGTAAGCGGTATTCCTAAATTTAATGTGATTAGCCTAAGTGGGTGACACGTAGAATATGAAAACCTCTTTTCTCGCGCGCTCTTGACCTGATATTGGTCGTGCAAGAATTCACGCGAGATTGTGTGATAGCCATTTGATTGGACGGGTCACATCAACAGTGGAGATCATCCGGGCTAGTTGGTGAGCGGAGGATGCAATAATTATTGGATTTGAAGGAGTGAAATCGATGGCGTGGATTGAAGCGCTTAACAAAGGGAAAATTCAAAGAAATACTAACAACGATTGGTCAAGTAAGCAGGACCCTCGGGAAAAATCCATGTACAAGGTCCGTCAATGTGCAACTGATTAGTTGCAAAGTTATCAAGTAGTCTAATTCCAGACTACCACCTCATTTTCGTCAACCTCCTACGTCAGTTGTGTTAGTGTCAATCTTTCCAGCCTTCCTCCAGTGATCAAACATGCTCTTACAAAGTTATTTTGAAGTGTCAAGGTCAAATTTTTTCATTTCAAAGAGTTTTCAAGCAAAATTTGGTCACTAGGCATTAGGTCTAGGGTTTGCTCTCACTCCTTCTAAAGTTGTCCAAATGACGGGATATGTCATCATTTAGCTGCGTCTATCATCATTCATAGGGTTTTCATTATCATGTTAGTGTCTAATGAGTCATTTTACGTCTTGTTCATGCTTCAGTTGTGCCTTGGCAAGTTCAT
>APFE030478566.1:0-13093 GCA_000404065.3 Pinus taeda
TTGTAAATATGGAATAAAAAGGGGGGTGTGATAATTTTAAGTATTTTGTTATTTTTAATAAAATAGGGAGTGTTTTTAGGCATAAAGCAGTGAATGTGGATCATTATAGGATAAGAAAAGCTTTTATTTTTTAGAACAGGAAAAAAGATGGGAAAAAGCCTCAAGATGCTTTTACCATATGTATGCATTGCATGTAGACTCTTAGAGCTTTTAGTTGAGTGATTCTAGATCATGCTTAGTTTTTATAAATTAGGAATCCTCAAAGACATTGAGGATCGGAGAGAGAGATAGAGAGAAGGAGTGTGAGAGGTTTTTTGGTTGGGAGCCTTCGGCAAGTTGTAAAGGGCCACAAATTCGAATTATCTGGCCAAGCTTGTAAGTAATTGTTTTGGTTTAATTCATATATATACATATTGGATTTGCATATGAAATATATGATATTGTCTGTTAATTCCGGCAAGTGTGGCGCTGGTAAATTTATTGGATATAATGACCAGCATACAAATTATATATTAAGTGCTCAAACAAGGCGTGACCTTTCCCCTCGGCGCTTTAAAAGAGATCCAATGAGTTTATGCACATGGATGCATGCATCGAGTATCTATTTTATTATTTACGTTAAACAATTAGGGTTATATTATATAATATTTAATAATATATATATAAATTAAATATATAATGGCCTTTTCATTTGTGATGACTGTCTGACGCGATATGATATGTTTTATATTTGATATATCTATTAAAACTGTGTTTGAATACCTAGTATACCTGTTCACAATCAATGAGGGCGCAACTGATATGCGTGGTTTATAAGAGGCTGCGTGTGTAGTATTCTCTGTTTTATTTGAATGAAGTAATGCGAGAATGTTTTATTCTCTGTTTTAAGGAGCGATGAATCTAGCTCCTTAACGCTCAGGTTGTGTTCCTTAACCTGTCTGCCGCGGAGAGGTCGACTTTATTTATTTTCTTTTCCAGCTATTAAAGCGCCGAGCCATGTGAAGATAATATACCGCAACCATAACTGTGTGAATCCACTGACAGATTGCTACAATTGTGGAAGCTGGGAACATTCATGTATTATATGCGTGAATTCCAATGTTCTTTGTCGAATTCCGAGTTCAGTTGATGATCCATAGTTATATATTACATGCGCGGAGTTTGGAGTTTGGATTAAGGATATGAATACATGATGTGGATGTGACTCATTTAGGTTGAACTTCACGAAAGTATGAGTTTGAATTCTTTGGAGAAGGTATGAAATTGCAGAGGTGTTTGCATATGTTTTATTGTAGACATGAATGACAATTTGATTATGGATTCAGATGTTTAATCCTATGAGCTTCTGATTTGAAAGGATGAAATTGCCAGATTTAGTTATTAGGATAATGGAGGAAATGCATTATTATATGAATAGTTATTGAAGATCATGGGTTATTGCAGGTACCCTGCATCATATAGCCTATTTAATGGGAGTAATTAGATCATCCTACATATATCTTAACTCTGGATCTGCCAAATCTCTCAGCGCTTATGGATCTAGACTAGTCTATTTAAAAGTGTGTATACTCCATTGTAAATTTGCCTTTGGAGAAATAATATAGATTAATCCGAGAGGACTTATGGATCTAGGCTGATCTATTTAAAAGTGTGCATACTCCATTCTAAATTTTCCTTTGGAGAAATAATATAGATTAATTCGAGAGGGATCAAATCTGATCAAATCTCTCGGTGCATTAGATCTAGAATCCAAATGGATATAGACTGGTCTATTTAAAACTGTGTATACTCCATTGTAAATTTTCCTTTGGAGAAAGAATATAAATTAATCATATACATATACATTGTGTTGACTAGCGGTAATTTAGTAGGATGAACATGAGTAGAAGTATATAATTCCATCAACTATTTAATAAGTTACTTTGAGGTGTTTAGTTCCTTTATTTGTATGTTTAGAATTTTTCACAGCAATAAATATCTAATTTTGCTAGATGGCCATAAGAAAGTAGTTAGCCATATAGATACTTCCATTTCTTTATTTTGATATATATTTTTAATATTTAAATTTATTTGAAATCAAATAGTTAACACCATTTTGATTTTAATAGTTATTGCATCATTACTCTTTCAAAAGAATTTGAAAATTATTGAAAATTTTCATTATGTTTGCATTTTCATTATAACAATAATGACTTTATATTCTCTTTAATATGTCACATTTTTATTAATAATATTTTGGTTTTTTTTCCTTTTAGGTATGGTATTATACTATAAAATAAATTGTACCTTCTAGTCTATATTGATTTTTCAATAAAAAAAATTGTTGGAAAAACAAAAAAAACGGCCTTTGGGGTTTAAAAGGTTTTAAATTTTTAAAAAAAGAAAAAAAAAAAAAAATTTAAAAAAAAAAAATTTGGAAATAAGGTTTATGTAAATTTATTTTCCAATCCACATTAAATATGGGTGGGGTTTGTATTGTGGTAAAAATTTGTTTTTTTTTTTTTTTTTTTTTAAATTCTAAAAATTGCAAGTTAATTTATCATTAATTTTTGTGGTAAGTTCGGTTAAAGAATCTTTAGAGCCGCGTTTCTTATAATATACCATTCATTTTGTTATTTTTGTTTATATTGATATTATATCTCATTCTTATTCTTCGTGGAAACTTGGTTTCTATTTATGTTGCTTGTGTTCTATTTATATTAAATCAAAATTTTATTTTACTTTATTTTGTTATTTTCCCTGAGTGATTTTATAATTTCATATTATAATAGTCGCATTGCTTAATAAGTTTTCTCACTATCATTCAAGAATAACATATGTATAGTAGTATAGTGTTTTCTACCTAGTATATTTTTTTAATTCAATACCATGTTTTTTTTCCCAAGGAAAAATCACAATTTTCATTAAAATTTGAATATTACAAGTTGTAGATGCTTAAAAGCATAGATTTTTCATGATAATAAAAAATAATATACAATAGTTTCCCACTTCCAATATGATAATAAAAAATAATATAAAATCCCATATTGATGTCCTTTTTTATTTATGAGTGTCAAATTCTATTAATCATTTTCATTATATTTTAGTATTATGACCTCCTTCATCATTTTCGATTTATTTCAATTGATCTTACAAAGTGCACGTACTAATAAACAAATCAAATCACTGGTTAACATATTACAATAAATCTAATAAAATTAATAAATTATATCTATAGTATCTAATTAGATTGTAGAATTCCAATTCAATACAAATTTTCAAAGCTTCAGATTTTAAAATATTAATATTACATTGAGAGGATAATCTCATCACATAGTCACTAGTATCATTTTGGATAAAAAAGATATCGATGATCATTATCTCATTTTCATTACTAAGAACTACTTTTACTCCCATTGATATATGGTCCTCTATGCCTATCTCTATACATGTATACTATCTCTATATATGTATACTAGACCATGCCCTCTGGTTTGCACTGATTTTATATATACGATTCGTACTTGATTTAACAAGGATTCCTTCTATCTTATAGAATAACTGAATCCACTTATATGCATTTGATATCCTCAAGTATTCAAATTTCAAGCAACGGCACACTTCAGGCGTTTCAGAAATTTGTGGCGCTGCTCATTTAAAAACTACCTCACTAGAATTGGAAGATGTTGCACCACAGGTGATCGGACCTTTGAAGTTATGTAACTTAAAGTCTAACGACCAATGCGTGGTTTTCACCAAAATAATTATAGCAAGCAGGATCGTTGCTCACTGTAATTTTTTATTCCGCTGGTTGATGAGCAACCTTAGACCATCATTAAAAATCAGTAGCGTTAGCAAGTAGAATTGTTGCTCGGTCTCAATTTTTTTATTCCGCTGATTGATGAGCAAACTTAGACCATCATTAAATGCCACTGCACCATTATATGGCTTCACTACAGCGAGCCTTGAATTTGGAGTACACCCCCACAACAGGGCTGCTTATTACTATGAATTTTCTTGCCTCTTTATTGTACAGACTCTGCAACATCCACCACAGAGAAGAGGATAACCCCAAATTTAACATAATGGAACAATCGGCCAAGAAACTGAGAAAATACAAAATCATGAGGGATTCATACGCACCAATATAAACATTCCCCCCGGACTTGGGGATAAGAGGAGACGATGCAGAAGTCGATGGAGGCCCATTATGGCGCGGGAGCATAAACAGGTGATCCGGATTTCGGGGGACATGGTGCAACTCCAGTTGAAGATGGCGATGGAGCAGAAGAAGTGGGAGACGAAGGAGTTGATGAAGAAGCTCTCCGATGAGCCGGCTAATGTATCACATTCATTAACGAATTTCTAGCTCAGTAACCAACTTCAACTGGAAGTGCACTTCCAGCTCCGTGTTTACCCTAATCAACTTCGTAACCAACTTCCAGCGAAGTGTTCTTTACGGCGTTCTCCGCGGTTCTATAACGATCCAAAAACACAATTTTTTTTAATCGTCTAACACATCGGATTGATGGTGCAAGATAGGACATTGTGGCATATAGGGGAGTTTTTCGAGAGGGAAACACCTTACGGTGTGTTGAAATGTATCTTCAAATCTTATGACACCTTTTGCTTTCCAATTATTTATCAATAACTAATAATATAAATTTACTACAATGGTCAATCCTATAAAACTAATAGTTGAAATGTATTTACAGATTGAAAAAAATACCCAATGGTGTCATGTTGTTATGGTGATGAATCTCACAGGATCAATACTTAAAATGTGTTTAAATATTGAAAAAAAAAATGGCATAAAGTCACTTCACATTCATAAAAACTCATTAGATCTATGCACGAGGTCAATCAACACTCAATCCGATTAACCTCTAAACATGGCTATCATATTCAACATTCTCAATGTTTTACCTTAGTTCAATAATTATTATAATTACTCAAAAAGATATTATTTTTATACCATCTAGTTTCAAAATCTCGTATCAATTCATATCATATCTAAATTTTAGTGGTGTATGTTTAGATAAACATGATTATAAGATTCAAGTTCCTCTATGTTTTACACTAGTCTCACCGTTAATATAATCCCTTGAAAAGAATGCCTATACCATCTAGTTTCAACATCTCATAGCCATTCACATTGTATCTAAATTTCAGTAATGTGTGTTTAGGTAAGATAATCAAGACAAACAAATGGCACAGAAATTGAGATCCAAAACATATTTCCAATAAACAAAATAGAAATAAGTAATTTTCATTTATTGAAAATTTTAGCATTTTATTTTAATCATGACACTACTTTGTTGCACATATAAGAAACCAAACTAGTTAATAACTTATAATGCTCCCCAAGCACAAGGTCCACTCTAAATCACTTTGCCATTATATCACATGTACATTGAAAGCACAATTATGAGTCAAATCTAAACCATTCACATTTTTAGAATTTGATTACCAAAAAAAGCTTTGAAAGTTGCCCATGGCTGGGTTGATTGAATTGTAATTTACAGGCACATGCCATGGAAAAACCTAGTTTTAAATCTTATCAACACCTCTTACTTGTCAATGTATTTTATGCTAGTGCATTATCACCTAATAATATCATAATGATGAAAATCTTACAAGAAAAGTATCCTCAAACTATAGAACTAAAATTCATACTCCTGTGACCACAGAAAAGAAAGAAAAGTATACTTGTAATGCCACCCAATGTTATCAAAACCACAACTAGAACCAAGCCATTCAGCCTCAAGGTCGCAGCTTGAATCAAAATTCAGAAAAAATAAAAATATATATAAAATATTCAAATTTCGATATATCTTTTTCCATCATGGAGAACTTCCACAAAGAAACCCTCAAAATTCACAATCTGTGTGAATGGCGACTAAGGTAAATGCCATCAACAGATAGCGTGTACATGTAACTCCAAGGAACCCAAGGAGATTCTACCTCATGATCGCCTTGGCCATTATGGCTTCAACATAACAAGTCAAAGCATTTGAGTCAACTCTTATGGCCTCCTTGGGCCTTTGCAACTTCAACCTGACAAGATAGCGTGTACATGTAACTCCAAGGAACCCAAGGAGATTCTACCTCATGATCGCCTTGGCCATTATGGCTTGAACATAACAAGTCAAAGCATTAGAGTCAACTCTTATGGCCTCCTTGAGCCTTTGCAACTTCAACATGACAAGTCATGTCACTTTAGCCAACTCTTGGGGATATATATATATATATATGGTCTAGTTTGAGTGGTTAAGAGGAGTGTTATCTTTCCCACCCAAGATCAATTCCCACAAGTGACATGTTCACCACTTAATGAATATATTGTAGTATTGACCTTAAGCCCTTAGAATCTGGTTTACTTTGGGTACATTTTTCAAAATAAAGGAAAGTGCTCAGTGGTTTTCCTCATGATATATATTTTATGAAACACATATACCGAGAGGGGGGTTAGCTTGATGGGTTTTCCATATATATATATAATATATATATATATATATATATATATAACACAGACCAAGGAATTAGCTCAACCAATGTTCTCATGCCTCATGTATATAGCATGTAAAGGTGTTGTCATATATATAGCTGCTAGCATGTAAAGGTGAATGTAGTATAGTGGCACCAACTACAACACATTTGAACCAAAATAATAAACAATGGGACTTTATATGGCCTCAACATTCCAAAATTAATCATTTAGTTTACATTCAAAACAAATCACATTTTCTGCATGGGCATGCTCAATATCTTAAATAGATGCTCCTAAATGTCTAATACAAATGTTCACAATGTCCATATCCTATGGCAACAGAAGTCACTACAAATCCATCCAACATAGGGTGGGGGGCATCATTAAATAGAGGGAAACATGGATTTTAGTTAGTCGTAGAATGTTATTTTCTTGGAGAGGGGCTGTTCACTACACTGGTATAAAACTGTTCAAACTAGCTAGTTTTGACCCATTTTAATTTGAACTAGGAAGTTTTCAATTGATTCAAGACAAAAGTAGTTTGGATGACCAATTCTGGCAAGTTTTAACTAGCATAAACAAAACCAGTTTAAATGACCAATTACAACCGATAACCCCCCAAAAATAAGTCAAACTAGTGTCGAATTCAATTCATCAGATCCTGATAATTCTCATGCCACTCTTAATGATGACAAGTAAATTGAGATGCGAAAAATCTCAAACATAACTTAATGGCAAACAATCCATAAGATTACCATGATTATTATTCATGTGTTGTGACCTCACAACATGTACATGTATATGATATTTTTTAATATAAGAATAAAACCCTCAAGGGGCATAGAACAGTCAACGATAAGGTATACTAACTATTAAGGCATTCCTTGCACCGGTTCAGAACCCCATGGATAGTCTAACCAAACAAAAAAAAGTGTAATTGCTTATACCGTTATCCTTAATATTATAAATATTCAGCATAATACAATAATTGATTATAACTATATCATTATTGTTTTGACAAGTCGAAATGGTTAGCCATACTTTTGACAAAGGGGTAACTTGTTCACCTGCATATCCCTCAACTATTGTATAATAAATCATCCAATCAATTTATCAATAAACAATATTTCAAATATTAGATACCAGATATATCATATGGCATCAGAAACATCATTTATATAACCACAATAATGTTTCTAAATAGCCTACAAGTAACTTCAAAGTATTAGCTAAAATGCACATCCTATAACTAAGGGCTCCATTAGCGCAGTGGGTTAGCTCAAATAATTGAGTGCTGTAAATCACAGGCAGGAAATCACTGGGTCAAGTCCCTGGGCTGGCTGTCTCTGAAAATTATTGGGCCTCACTCTATGTTCCCATTGGTTTACATTGCCAAAACTGCAACTACCCAGTGTACGACTGTTACCATCTTCGACATGAGGTGGGCCTCACTCTATGTTCCAATTAGTTTACACTGCCAAAACTGCAACTACCCAGTGTACCACTGTTACCATCTTCGAAATGTGGGGAAGCGCCTGGAGGGTTTCCCAGGATGTGTATTACATTGAAAAATTTTCAAAAAACCAAAGAAAAGAAAAAACTGAAAATTTCATCATAGTTGCAACTCTTGATGACTTTGTGTACTCTTAGACTTGGTTGCAAAATGAAGAAATATAGATAGGGTTTATTCTATCTTTGGACGTTAGTTATTGTCCATTATCAAGATCAACTGTATTCAGCATCCCATACAAAGAAAGCCGAGGGGAAGTGCCTGGAGGGTTTCCCAGGATGTGTATTACATTGAAAGTTTTTCAAAAAAACAAAGAAAATAAAAAACTGAAAATTTCATCATAGTTGCAACTCTTGATGACGTCGTGTACGCTTAGACTTGGTTGCAAAATGATGAGATATAGATAGGATTTATTCTATCTCTGGACGTTAGTTATTGTCCATTATCAAGATCAACTGTTTTCGGCATCCCATACAAAGAAAGTCGATGGTTAATAATCCATCCTACGATAGTTTTATAACCAAATAAGGATCACTTTTTATCTCCAATCTCCAATAACTGTCCCAAACAAATGCTATAGTAACGTATAACTATGAAAAAAATCTATTGTTATCTTCAATCTCCAATTTTTTCATAAGCACGTGTTAATATAACATAAAACTATGTATTCTTGAGCAATACAAAGACACCCACAGGTTTGGGAAGACACAATTTTACAGAAAGAAAGAAAAAAGAACAAACAAACAAACTTGAGAGCAACCTCTCTCTTTGTGATGTGCTCATTACAAAACCTAACAGTGTCGTGTTTTAGCACTATATATTTCATATTGGGGTATAACAAGCACATTTTGAAAATACATTTCAGTCTGTCAAAAACATGAAGTTAGAAATCTTGAAGAATAGAACATATTTTATTACTACAAAAAGGGCCCTGTTTCCGAGATCAGGAAGGTGAGGAGCACGCAGCCGACATGAACTACATGTTATTGAGCAATGGAGTGTGAACCATACTTTCTCCTCATGGGGATATATCCAGCAATTGAAAAATGTTGTGCATGAAGAGTGCTCCACTAACCAGAGGCTTAATATGATACAAGTTTTCTTGTTGCTCAATAGTCAACATATAATCTTTTCCAAGGATGTAATTTGCAAAAACCCAAGTCCAAGCCACATGGCCATCTGCTGACATAACAAACCGGAGGCCTCAATCTTTAAGCTATTTATGATCAGAGACACAGAATTAGGACTTTGAAATTTGTTTCTAGATAGAGCCTAGAGGTTGGTTGTGATGTGTGTACATGCTTTGTAACAAGTCAGTTAATGACAGGAATGGGCTTTGCACTGTAACAAGGTGTGTCTTTGAATCTATCTTCACAGATATAAGAAATCCATTTCCATTTTCTCCGACACGGTGAAACTTACACCAGAGAACAAGGAGAGGAACTTTCGAAAGACTATCTGCCCACAATCACATAGCTGCACCCATGTTCCTCTTCACCAATTTCCAATGCAAACAATTCTCCATGCATAAGGATCTATCATTAACATGACTTCCCGGAGGAGGATATATTGCAAAGTAACAATCAGGAAATCAGCCATTGACATGAAGTATGCTAGGTGTAGCAGCAACAAATGAGTTGACACAAGCTCCAATTTCCAAAGCAATAGTGTTGTCTTGACATGATTGCCTATACACATCATATTGAGATATTATCCATGATTAGGGCACAGAACTAAATGTTTCCCAAGCAAGTCAAAATGCCTGCCATGACTACATCTTCAGAAGTCAGAATGGATAGATAGATGTTCCCAAAATACCTTTCAATCACCTAAACGTGTCTTACCTACCTGAAGAAAGCAAAGACAGAACAAAAGGAAAAGAATGAGCTAAGTCCGTGAACTATTTCAGAGAAAATAGAAAAAAGAGGCTGCAAACACTCACCTTACCGTTCTATCAGTGGGTAACCAAAATGCTAACTCCTTCCTCAGCTTTTCACGTCTCAGTTAAACTATCTGAAGGAGTAGTACTGTTGCTAGGCCAAAGTGCTTGCACAGAAGTCGGTGAGCAACCAACTTTGTCAGGGCTTTCCGTGCCTTCAGGTAAAATTGGAAAAACCCCTTTTGGAGAGTTTTCCAAGGGCATGCTTGCCGCCTTGATTAATGAAAGTTCATGTGCAACTTCCAACATTGTTGGCCTTGCATCTTTGTCATATGATAAACATCTAAATGCAAGCTCTGCAACTCTCTGCACTAATGCTCGAACAGAAGGATGTTGATCAACCTGTAGAAATGGGTCTATGATGTCATCAAGGCACCCACCTGTAATTTTTGCAAGTGCAAGAGAAGCAAGATTCACTTCCTTTTGATCCCGTGAAAAGTCCACAGGTTTCATGGCTGTAATTATTTCAATCAAGACTACACCAAAACTGTACACATCACTTTTATCCGTAAGATGGAAGTTTTGATGATATTCTGGATCAAGATAGCCAGGAGTGCCCTGGGGAACAGTCGATATGTGAGATCCATCTGAAAGTACCAATCTGGAAAGCCCAAAGTCAGCAACCTTGCAATTAAAGTCCATGTCTAAAAGAATATTGCAGGACTTTACATCACGGTGATATATTGGTGGATTCAGTGTTGAGTGCAAATATGCCAGAGCTTCAGATGCATCTGTAGCTATGGAAATTCTGCTTAACCAACTCAAGCCTTCCCCCCTCTCCTTCTGCAAGTGTTCAGAAAGGGTGCCATTTGGAACAAACTCATAAACCAAAATAGGATCATCTGCTTCCAGACAACAGCCAAGAATTTTCACTAGGTTTTTTTGTTTCACTGTTGAGAGGACATTAATTTCATTTAATAGCTGATCTACCCCATGGGAACTGCCAAAATGGATCCTTTTTACAGCAACAAGGCGACCATCACTAAGCCTCCCAGCATATACAGTCCCACAAGCACCATGTCCACACTTTTCTGTAGCAGCAAAGCATTTAGTCGCCTTCTCCAGCGTCTTATAAGAGAATAGCTCAGGTTTGAATTCCTCAGAGCGCATAGGTAGAAGGCTTGCAAGTTGGCTTCCATCCCCAGGCCGTCTAATTCGAAATCTAGATGATTTACGCCGCCTGTGTAAAGCAAGTGCAATAAGACTTGCTGCCACAAGTGTTGCTGAAGCCACAAGCCCTGGTAAAGGAAAATGAAAAAAGTCTTCATTAAGTACACAAGAAAAGAATTTAAATAGATTAGACAGTTATAACATAATAAAAGAAAATATTCTATGAATCTATGCAAAAATTACCAGAAGATAATGCAAAATTCCCCATATTTAACACCTAATATATATTAGTTTTCAGTTTCAAATTTGTGAACCCACTCAAATGAATATGATATTCTAAACTTCATAGCCTTTGGGCTGACATTAACATACCAGCTGCAAGGACTATTGTCTTGGTTGTATTGTGATCTTTCCGGCAGTCCTTATCATATGCCTTCTCACCATGCTTTTGGCACACTGAAGAAAAACATTGTTGTGAATCACGACATGAGAATACAACGAAAGCTAACATAAACAGAAACCAACAATAACCAAAAACTCAGCAACAATAATCTTTGTTAAATGCTTAGAATTCCATTATCTCAATTTGTGTCAGAATTATACCATGACTTGTACTGTAAACTCATTGACATCTGCTTCATAGAAAGGTTCAATGTAGACAAAATAAGCAATGGTACGCACTGCATGTTCACGCAGCAGGTTGGCCTCGATAACAGCCAAAGAATAGGCACAAAATAAATGACTATAAGGATATCGAACCAAAACATCTGACTCTGGTTTGGCCTTATCCAAGAAAAAGGTTTCTCAATATAAATGTCTAGGAAACATTCCTGTGTGGACAAGTACTTCCATACAGTGAAAAGCAGTTGTTTTTTTTCCTTTTTTTAAAATAAGCCAAGGGGTGGATCCCGTTGCCTCAAAATCTAGCAGGTCTTGTGAGAGGCCTCACAAGACTAGGGCAAGATCAAGATACAACAACGAGGTGGAGGCCACTGTCACCTCCTGCTCTCTAGTGGAATTTCACCACAAGGGAGGCTTCCCGGTAGAAGTCGCATAACAGATATTTTAAGTCAATAGGTCAAAGTTAACAGCTTTAATAGGCTCAGAAAGGGCACCCAGACTAAGAACAAGGCTCAATCCAATGGGATAAGGATCAGCGTACCCTCTAAAGAACCTAAAAAGGAAGGGCTTGCAACCTAGGGTTTGTATGATATGCTACACAAATGGCACACTTAGGCATGTAAGACCAAAAAAAGGCTTGAAAGAAATATATGATCAACAAAAAGGGAGCCACAATCCTTCAACAAGCCCTAAGTTGAAGCCTTAAATATTAGATTAGGGTTTCCCAGGGTAGAATTGCCTAGGGTTTGTGACGTCAACCCTAAGGAGGTTATTCCAACAATGCAATATTTAGACGTGATAAGTTCCAACCAGACACACTTTCCCACGGCTATCAATGCAGAAATAAAGTGAATTTAATTATGAACAACAGATTTTGGTATTGGATTGATTTGTCGGCGGTTGAATTTAATGATAAAGATTTGATCCTTGGCACTCGCACAGTTGATTGGTACTGTTTTCAGATTTTTTGCTTTCATTTTCAAGTCAAAAAATGACACCTAGAGTGAGAGATGCTGCTTGGGCATATGTTGAAATGGTTGATAGTCAAATGCATTGCAAATTTTGCCATAGAAAAATTAAGGAAGGTCTTGGGGGCATTAATAGGCTGAAACAACAATTTGCGAGGATTAGAGGCCAAATTACTCCATGTGAATCAAATGAAATTGGGGAGATTAGGAAGGAATTGTTAGCCAACTTTGAGAAGTTTAAAGAAGAAAAGGCTAAGCAAAAAGAGTTAGAGGTTGAAATTGGGAGGAAGAGGAATATACAAAAAAAGTTGGCTACCAACCCCCAATTTTATTTTGAGGGTTCTTCCTCTATCCCTTGTACTGATGCATCCAACCCCTTCCAATATGTTCCTCCCTCTTTGGAATTTATTCAAGAAAAGGGTAAGGGTGGTATGAATATCAAAAGTTATTTCACTGTCACACCCTTCTCTCCATCA
>APFE030478568.1:3232-14135 GCA_000404065.3 Pinus taeda
TAATGATGGTCCCAACTATCTGAGGTGAATGAATTCCTTCAACAAGAATTTTTGCAGCGCTTCCTTTATCCGGGCTACTTAAAGGCTGGTTTGGTTCGATAGGAGATCTAGGTTCCCCGATTTCCCCTGTTTCTCCTTCTCCTTCGCAAAGGTTACTAAGATTCCCTTCGTGCAATAGTCCAGGAGTCAAATTTTCAATTTCTTGAAAGTCTTGCTCTTCTGTTTGACTGTGCACCTCAGCAAAGGCTTCAGATGGTGATTCTGAGGCCTGAAGGGAACTAGTAGGCTGTTTAGAATTGGATTTCCTATAACCTACTGATGGCTGAGATTCGGCTTTCTTATAGATTTCGTCTATGAAGGTCGTTCACCCAAGGGTCACCGGCCCCTTGGCTTTTTCGGCTTTAGATGGAGGCTTCTGATTTTTTTCAGGCTTTTTCTGCTTAGTCATGCACTCCAATTAAACTGCTAAATCCTATTTAACCAATCAATTTCTGCTGGGAAGGTGGACGGTGGAGCAGGGCTTTAACATGCTCCGTACGTAGGTTCTTACCTTCCATTTTTAAAATCCAATTCCCCCCTGGCAGACTCGCACGCTACCCTGTTTTAAAAACAAATGGCTATACCCTTCCCCGGCAATGGCGCCAAAATGTAGAGCTGTAGCAAGGGCCTTTTTCACCTCTAATTAGCTCACATTACAAGTCAATCCGGGAACATTTTTGTTATTGTGAAGGGTATCTCGATCTGAGGCTATTTTTCAGAGTAATGCTTAGTAGTATAGATCTAAGAAATACAAGAGTAAATGGATTCTAAGCTATGCTAAATTACTTCTGCATAAAGAAATCACACACAACAACTTTGTCAGTCAAGGGTATGGAAGCAGTAACCCATCCCTTTAGAAACTGATAAAGGAAAAGAAATTAGAGTATGGATCATGGATCTGGGAGCATAATAGCGTCTGCTGTGTCTCGTGACAGCCTTGATCCTCCTCCCACACAATACCAATGAATGCAAGTAAAAAGGATCAGCAAGAAAGCAGAATGGAACAGCAATTCAGAAATGGAACAACAATTCAGAAATGGAACAACAGTAAAAAGAAACAGCAGGAAAGAAACTAAATCTCGGAAGTTCAACACTCTCAATTCTTGGCACCAACTTACATATGAATAACGAGCAATCTTTGGTACAAGTAGGCAGTTAATCAAATGGAACAACAAATCACCATAAAGAGGAAACGTCAATCATATATAAACATAATCTGAAACGATTACCAGTAGTCCATTACTCCAACCATATGTAGCTGAAACATTCCACTTATAAAGTCTGTAACGGAAGTGAACAACTTAGAACAATGTTATGTGATCAATTCTGGAAATATGATGTAAACTCGTTACAAAGATTTACAAAAGGAAAATTACTGATGAACAGGTATGGAACAACATGTACGTATATCAGACTATTGAGAACAATAAACAAACCACACAAAGCCAAACTGTAATGATACAATCAGCCAGTGTCCGTTGGAGCCAGGCCCTTAGCTCTCAATGGCACACCGTCGTAACTTACTTCAGATGCAAAGGGAAAATAACACCAAATATATTACATTAACGCATCAATGATAGTACAACAAAACTAAGTCTCAAAGAGACTCGATAGTCTGAGTGTAACCAATAGTGCAGCTTATAAACAGAAAGTAAAAACAAAAAATATTCCCGACGTCCCCTAAGTCTTCGATGCCGCCCCTTCTTATACAAGTAATGGCGAAGTTAACTAAACAACAAAATAATTGAACGTAACGATCCCTCAGGATCAAAGATCCTGAGGGATCTGTTAAACTGTTAACTCCTTTCTTTTCCCTGCCTAGTCTTCCGAACTGATAGTCCTTCATCTCGTCCCGGATTGATCTGCCTTAATTTACTCGCCCTGGTCTGGACTTTATTCGGTTTTAGGGGGATAGCTGTTATCTGCTTATGGGACTCTTGTTTAGCACCGCGCCTTCTTACTTTTGTCCTTTCCTGCATAAAAAAAGATAACTTTCAGTGATTGGGTCATTTGTATTCATTCTCATTGCATTCTCCCTATTGTATAATAAAGAAAAGGTTACAACTATTGCTTGAAACACTACTAAGTTATTCGTTAAAACATACCTTTCCAATACTCTACACCTTCTAACCAAAAAATAAGGGTCACTTGGTTTCCAAGTCTATAGAAAGAAAACACACACAGAACGATATCTACATGTAAATTCTCATCACCACCCTAAACAAAAAATTGGCATCATTAGGACCTTAACCACTAGGGCTACCAAAATATCTGATCCTGATTATTTAAATGATGAAGTCAACCATCTTCACAAAGTGTTTGAATTAAATGGCTATAATAGGAATACCATTAAGAAAGCCATGCACCTATCCCTAAACAAGAATAATAATGATATCAAAGATCAAAATTTATCAACTCCTAAGGTCTCCCTTCCATACATAAAAGGCACCACTCATAAAATCACTAAAATTCTTAATAAACACAACATTAATGTATCTTTTACCCCTGCCAACACTATCAGACAATTATTCAGCTCAGTCAAGGATCCCATCAACCCCAACCTTCAAAAAGGCATTTATGTTATTCCTTGCTCATGTGGAAAGGAATACATAAGTGAAAAAGGTAGGTCTGTTAACATCAGAATTAAAGAACATGCCGACGTAAGAAGAGAAAGGACCTCAAAATCAGCCTTAGCAGAACATGTTCACTCTTCCTCTCATACATTTTCATGGAGGAAGTCAAACTAGTTAGAAAAGAAGACCACTATCTTAAAAGGAAAACCAAAGAAGCCATTGAAATAGAAAAAAGGAAGAATAACTTGAACCGAGATGATGGATTAAAACTAAGCAACACTTGGAAACCTTTACTTGAAATCTTAAAGAATCAATAATTATCTCATATCCCTTTTAATATTTTAATCCCTCCTCTCTCATTAAAAAAATAATAAAATCAAAATCAAAACAACAAGGAAACATTATCTTACATCCTCCTTAAACATAAAACAAAACAAATATAAACATATAAATAAATAAATGGTTATTTCATAACCAATCATTTGATAATATTAAAATAAACTAAAATCATAATTTATTAATTTATAATATTATATAATAACATATTAGTTGTAATAACTTAATTAAAACAATTAGAAATTAAAACAGTGAGTATATATAAAATTAAAAGGAATTAATCAAACAATTAATTAATTTAAACAAATTAATTAATTAATTAATTAATTAGAGGAATTAATTAAACAAATTAATTAAATATTAATAATTAAAAACTTGATTAAAAAAATCTGAATATTAACAAACTAAGTGGATAAGCGCCGACCTAATTACTTAGATTACTTCTTTCATAACCTATATATATACCCTAAAATATAGCTCAAGGATACATCATTAATATCCCTAGAATATCTATTGATGCATCCCCTCATGATGGACTCACTTGGTAGTCTGAAATGTTGGGTTCATAAAACTCTATAACAGGTCATTCCTCCTCTATCTAAAACTATCTTCACTTGTATGGATTCATTATTTAACAACATCAAGTCCTACCATGGAAGGGACATGATGGACATCGCATCAGAATTCGAGAAATTAAGATTATTTAGAGCAAAACTGATTTCCAATCTGAATTTTTTTAAAAATTGCAGAGATAACAATTGTAGGCCCTATTCCTGAAAACGCTCTACCAATAAACATAAACACACAGCCCTTCATGAATAACGTTGATACAATTAACATTTCCAACACACACTCAAGAATGCAATCTAGTTTTACACAAGAAAAGGTTTGTGGATGGCATATTTGCCAAATGGAGTCATGGAAAAGAAAAACTTGACCTATTCCTCAGTCACTTAAATAGCCTTTTTGACCATATAAAATTCACTATTGAAATTGAAAAAACAACCAACCTCCCTTTCTTGATATCCTTCTAACCAAAAAAGAAGGTCACTTGGTTTCCAAGTCTATAGAAAGAAAACCCACACAATGATATCTTCATGCAAATTCTCATCACCACCCTAAACAAAAGATTGGCATCATTAGGAGCTTAACCACTAGGGCGGCCAGAATATCTGATCTTGACCGTGTAAATGATGAACTCAACCATCTTCACAAAGTGTTTGAATTAAATGGCTATAATAGGAATACCATTAAGAAAGCCATGCACCTATCCCTAAACAAGAATAATAATGATATCAAAGATCAAAATTTATTAATTCCTAAGGTCTCCCTTCCGTACATAAAAGGCACCACTCATAAAATCACTAAAATTCTTAACAAACACAACATTAATGTAGCCTTTACCCCTGCCAACACCATTAGACAATTATTCAACTCAGTCAAGGATCCCATCAACCCAGACCTTTAAAAAGGCATTTATGTTATTCCTTGCTCATGAGGAAAGGAATACATAGGTGAAACATGTAGGTCTGTTAACATCGGAATTAAAGAACAAACTTCTGACCTAAGAAGAGAAAGGACCTCAAAATCAGCCTTAGCAGAACATGCTCACTCTTCCTCTCATTACATTTGCATGGAGGAAGTCAAACTAGTTAGAAAAGAAGACCACTATCTTAAAAGGAAAATCAAAGAAGCCATTGAAATAGAAAAAAGGAAGAATAACTTGAACTGAGACGATGGATTAAAACTAAGCAACACCTGGAAACCTTTACTTGAAATCTTAAAGAATCAATAATTAACTCATGTCCCTTTTAGTATTTTGATCCTTCCTCTCTCATTAAAAAATTAATAAAATCAAAATCAAAACAAGAAGGAAAAATTATCTTACATCCTCCCTAAACAAAAAGCAAAATAAATATAAACATATAAATAAATAATTGGTTATTTCATAATCAATCATTTGATAATATTAAAATAAACTAAAATCATAATTTACTAGTTATAATAACATATTAGTCGTAATGACTTAAATTTAAAACAATTAGAAATTAAAAATAGGAAGTATATATAAAAGTATAGGGATTATTCAAACAAATTAATTAATTAACTAAAAAATTGATCAAATGAACAATTAATTAATCAATAAACAAATTATTAATTAATTAATTAAACAAATTTATTAATTAAACAAATTAATAAAATTAATTAAACAAATTAATTAGTTAATTAAAACAAGTTAGTTAATTAATTAATTAATTAGTCAATTAATTAATTAATTAAATGAATGAATGAATTAAATAAAGAACTTACTTAATTAATTAATTAAACAAATAAATAATTAAAAATTAATTAAAAAAAAAATCTAAATAATTAACAAACTAAGTGGATAAGGGGCAACCTAATTATTGAGATTACTTATTTCATAACCTATATATATATTATATATATATATATATTATATATATATATATATATATATATAATATATATATATATATTATACCCTAAAATATAGCTCAAGGATACATCATTAATATCTCTAGAATATCTATTGACGCATCCCCTAATGATGGACTCACTTGGTAGTCAGCAACATTGGGTTCATAAAACTCTATAACAGGTCATTCCTGCTCTATCTAAAACTATCTTCGCCTGTATGGATTCATTATTTAACAACATCAAGTCCTACCATGGAAGGGACATGATGGACAATGCATCAGAATTCGAGAAATTAAGATTATTTAGAGCAAAACTGATTTCCAATCTTAGTTTTCTTAACAATCTCAGAGATAACAATTGTAGACCCTAATCCTGACAGCGCTCTACCAATAAACATAAACACACAACCCTTCATGAATAATGTTGATACAATTAACATTTCCAACACGCACTCAAGAATGCAATCCAGTTTTACACAGGAAAAGGTTTGTGGATGACATATTTGCCAAATGGAGTCATGGGAAAGAAAAACTTGACCTATTCCTCAATCACTTAAATCGCCTTTTTTACCATATAAAATTCAATATTGAAATTGAAAACAAAAACCAGCTTCCCTTTATTGATATCCTTCTAACCAAAAAAGAAGGGTCACTTGGTTTCCAAGTCTATATAAAGAAAACCCACACAGAATGATATCTACATGCAAATTCTCATCACCACCCTAAACAAAAGATTGGCATCATTAGGACCTTAACCAATAGGGCGGCCATAATATCTAATCATGACCATTTAAATGATGAACTCAACCATCTTCACAAAGTGTTTGAATTAAATGGCTATAATAGGAATACCATTAAGAAAGCCATGCACCTATCCCTAAACAAGAATAATAATGATATCAAAGATCAAAATTTATCAAATCCTAAGGTCTCCCTTCTGTACATAAAAGGCACCACTCATAAAATCACTAAAATTCTTAATAAACACAACATTAATGTAGTGTTTAACCCTACCAACACCATCAGATAATTATTCAACTTAGTCAAGGATCCCATCAACCCCAACCTTCAAAAAGGCGTTTATGTTATTCCTTGCTCATGTGGAAAGGAATACATAGGTGAAACAGGTAGGTGTGTTAACATCAGAATTAAAGAACACACTTCCAACCTAAGAAGAGAAAGGACCTCAAAATCAGCCTTAGTAGAACATGTTCACTCTTCCTCTCATTACATTTGCATGGAGGAAGTCAAACTAGTTAGAAAAGAAGACCACTATCTTAAAAAGAAAATCAAAGAAGCCATTGAAATAGAAAAAAGGAAGGATAACTTGAACTGAGAAGATGGATTAAAACTAAGCAACACCTGGAAACCTTTACTTGAAATCTTAAAGAATCAATAATTAACTCATATCCCTTTTAATATTTTAATCCCTCCTCTCTCGTTAAAAAATTAATAAAATCAAAATCAAAACAAGAAGGAAACATTATCTTACATCCTCAAACATAAAACAAAACAAATATAAACATATAAATAAATAATTGGTTATTTCATAACCAATCATTTGATAATATTAAAAAAAACTAAAATCAAAAATTTATTAATTATAATATTTATAATAACATATTAGCCGTAATAACTTAAATTAAAAACAATTAGAAATTAAAAATAGGAAGTATATATAAAATTATAAGGAATTAATTCAAACAAATTAATTAATTAATTAAACAAATTAATTAATTAATTAGAGAATTAATTAAATAGATTAGAGAATTAATTAGTCCATTAATTATTTAATTAAATTAATTAATTAATTAAATAATTAATAATTAATAAATTAATTTAAAAAATCTGAATATATTAACAAAGCTAAGTGGATAAGGGCCGAACTAATTACTTAGATTACTTCTTTCATAACCTATATATATACCCTAAAATATAGCTCAAGGATACATCATTATCTCTAGAATATCTATTAAGGCATCCCATGATGGGCTCACTTGGTAGTTTGAAACGTTGGGTTCATAAAACTCTATAATAGGGCATTCCTCCTCTATCTAAAACTATCTTCACCTGTATGGATTCATTATTTAACAACATCAAGTCCTACCATGGAAGGGACATGAAGGACAATGCATCAGAATTAGAGAAATTAAGATTATCTAGAGCAAAACTGATTTCCAATTTGAATTTTCTTAAAAATTGCAGAGATAACAATCTCATTCCCAAATTCGCTATCTGCAAACATCCTCTTTTCTTGGGTAGAAATCTGTCCAGTTTCAAAATATTAAGTGAAACCCTAATCAAAAATGAAATTAAATGGGTTAGATCTAAACTAATAAAAACTTCTCAGAAACTTCTTTCCTCTCATCGATACCTTTCCTCATATCTCAGACATGATTTATAGCAATCCTTGGATGCGATTACATTCATAAACTATGAGAAATGGTTAATAAAGGACAACATCAAAAAGTTAAAGAAACTGAACAAATTTCCCATGGTTTGTATGGATTATAACTTGTGCTCTTATCAAGCTTATTCTAGTTTACATGTCTCCAACAACAATCAGATCCCTAGTCCTGACGACGCTCTACCAATAAACATAAACACAAAGCCCTTCATGAATAACGTTGATACAATTAACATTTCCAACACGCACTCAAGAACGCAATCCAGTTTTACATAGTTTTCTCACAGATCAGGTAACAACGCAGTTTTAGAACAAAATAAAAGCAACGTAGGTATAAAATCAACTAAGAAGAGCAACGTAGGTAGAAACTCCAGAACGCAATCTAGTTTTATGCATTTTGCTCAAAAATCAGGTATTATAGAGCAAAATAAAATCAACATGGGTATAAAATCAAATGAGAAGAACAGATCAGGTAACATCACAGTTATAGAACAAAATAATAGCAGCGTGGGTACAAAATCAACTAAGAAGAGCAGCGTTGGTAGAAACTCTAGAACACAATCCAGTTTTATGTATTTTGCTCACAGATCAGGTAACAACGTAGTTATAGAACAAAATAAAAGCAGCATGGCAATTGAGAAGAGAAAAGTGGGTAGCAACACACATGACAAATCATTGGGAAACATAATGAGCATGGATACAAGCAGCATTTCCAGAACGCATCTCAATGTAGCAATTTATAATGGTCTTTCTCAAGGTATTGCTCACTCACCAAATGCAGATTTGGAGCATGAAGATAACACGCAAGAGTGTGGATCACTGGAAGGATACAGTGCAGATGGTCAACAAATCTGCAATAATTCTAGCTTCCCTTGTAGGAACAACAGCCCATCTACTAGCTTCTCTCATTCAGAAACCAGAACCATACATCCCAATCAAAGTCTGAAATCGGATAATGCCCAGGTCATTAACTTATCAGATATCCACCTAGACCATGCAACTGAATCCATCCTAAAAAAGGGTCTAAATTTTACTCTAATCCCTAAAAAAATACCTATGGAGGAGGTCATTATTAATATAGAAGCAACTATTAAAAACCTAGATATAGTAAAAAGTGAAGAAATCAGACAAGATATTGCCAAAATGTTTAGAACTTCTAAACCTCCTGCATCTAACATATCCTTAGAAGAAAAAAGAGCCTTGAACAACCTAAAAAAAATAAAAATATAGTTATTCTGAAGGCTGATAAGGGCAATGCAACTGTAATCATGAAGAGAATTGATTATGACAATAAAATGGAAGAACATCTGAATAAGAGTGGATGTTATAAAATCATTAATAAAGATCCGAGTGAGAAAATTATGCGTGAAGTAATTAAGAAAATAAAAGAATCATCTATGGATGACATCACAAAAAAGAAAACCATCCCTAATAGTTCCATTATTCCTAGAATTTATGGTGCTCCTAAAGTCCATAAACCTAACATACGTCTGAGACCTATAGTCAATACCATAGGTTCCCTTACTTACCTTTTGGGAAACATCTTGCCAAAAAACTTAGAACCTTGTCTACTAATACCCCTTCTTATGTTGAAGACTCGTATTCTTTTGTTCAATGGATTAATAACATAGAAATGAAGGACGAGGATCTTATGGTTAGCTTTGATATTGTAACACTTTATACTATGATTCCTATTGATGAAGCTATGAATATCATGAGAAACATCATGGATAAAGAAACTGTGGATCTGGAGCTTTGCTTAAAATCCTCTTACTTTAGTTTCAAAGGTAAAATTTATGAACAAACCCATGGTGTGGCTATGGGCTCTCCTCTATCCCCCATAGTTGCCAACATCTTTATGGAGCACTTTGAACAAAAGGCTCTGAGCTCATTTCCATACACGCCTAAAGAATGGAAAAGGTTTGTGGATGACATATTTGCCAAATGGAGTCATGGAAAAGAAAAGCTTGACCTATTCTTCAATCACTTAAATAGCCTTTACGACCATATAAAATTCACTATTGAAATTGAAAACAACAACCAGCCTCCCTTTCTTGATATCCTTCTAACCAAAAAAGAAGGGTCACTTGGTTTCCAAGTCTATAGAAAGAAAACCCACACAGAATGATATCTACATGAAAATTCTCATCACCACCCTAAACAAAAGATTGGCATCATTAGGACCTTAACCACTAGGGCGGCGAGAATATATGATCATGATAATTTAAATGATGAACTTAACCATATTAACAAATTGTTTGAATTAAATGGTTATAATAGGAATACCATTAAGAAATCCATGCACCTATCCCTAAACAAGAATAATAATGATATCAAAGATCAAAATTTATCAACTCCTAAGGTCTCTCTTCTGTACATAAAAGGCGCCACTGGTAAGATCACTAAAATTCTTAATAAACACAAAATTAATGTAGCCTTTACCCTTGCCAACACCATCAGACAATTATTCAACTCAGTCAAGAATCCCATCAACCCCAACCTTCAAAAAGGTGTTTATGTTATTCCTTGCTCATGTGGAAAGGAATACATAGGTGAAACAGGTAGGTCTCTTAACATCAAAATTAAAGAACACACTGCCAACCTAAGAAGAGAAAGGACTGTTGAGGGATTTTATCCCCTAGGGCTTTTGGGTGGAACCCTAGCAGACTGAAAGTTGTCTAAACAAAGAAACATGCACACACACAGCCATTATACTAGCAAAAGCTAATTCTAAAGTAAGAAGGACGTACCTCAGGTCCTACGTTCAGGTAGTTACTCAAGGGTCCAAACCCTTCTTCACGTCCCCTTCGCTCCTTTGCCCTGCAAAACCAACAATTCCAAAGAATGCAGCAGTATATGGACAAAGATTTATACAAAAATCATCTTTATGTTATACAAGAAAGGAGCTAGTTATAAACTTTTAGACATCCATTCATACATGAAATTCAAACATGAACATCATTAACATAAAGAAGAAGCATATCGGGAACAGGACGTGTTTCTTTATTAGACAAATAGAATAGTACAAAAAAGAGCAATATCACCTGAACAACTTCTGTAGGCTCAAAGCTCAGCCTCCTTCTGGATCCGTCCCGCCTCAAGCCTCTAGT
>APFE030478570.1:0-16523 GCA_000404065.3 Pinus taeda
CTGTGATTAATGCATAAGCTTTGTTGTTCTTGTTTTCCCAAATGACGAGCTCTTTCTCTGAGGTAGGTTGTACTGGTTCATTGTCTCTGTCTCTGACACACACTCATTTCCACAACTCATTGAAAATGAGGGTGTGTTTTATCATCTGGGACCATTCAAGATAGTTCTCCTTGCTAGTGAGAACTATTCCCACCATGGATATGATTGAATGCATATTGTAGCAAAAAAATTTTGTGCAAAACTTTTACTCTTAATAGAAAAAAATATAGTTCTGATGTAATGGGACAACAAATTCAAATATCAATTTGCATTCATCTAAACAATGTTAGAGCATAGAATATGGCAGTATAAAATACCCTCAACAGCATAAAGCACTGCGTCGACTAAAAGGCTGAAGAACGTAGTCCGGAAGTATTTGGACTCTCAATATCACAAGTTACAAACCCTCTTAGAAATATATGAAGTCATCCCTTTGTCCATATCCATGCGGTTATAATTAAAATACCATGTCAGGCCATATGCCTACTCCGTCCATTGATAACTGCAAGTCACAGAACATTACAGCTTCATACAAGCCATTATTAACTGCCGCTAAATAAGCAACTTTGGTATGGTGAGGAAAAAGCCCCGACAATCCACCACGAGCTATGACCATGGGTGCTTTATCGCTAAGAGTTCTTAAATTAGTCTGGTGAGATAAGTTTCTTTTGCATTTCAGTTTTTACTCTCAGTAAAAACTCGAGCATACACTGATCGTATGGACTCTTGAAGCGATTAAAAAAAAAACAAATGGTGAAAGAGAAAATTTTACTGACATTCCTGTTACAATAAGGAAGACCAATTTTCGATGCCCACTGTGAACGACGTAACTGATTGGGTCAAGAAGAGTTACTGGTAGTGAAACAGTCACACCAGATTAGTAGGAAAGAGTATTAAGGGATAAGCGCTCATATTTTCAGATGATTCTTGACACGCTGACAAAACCGAAGTCCAAGAATCCAACAAACAATGAACAAGGTGCAACAATACATTACTGATAAATTAGAGAACACTGATAGAAAATAAATGCCGAGTAGGAGCATACTGGGCGTGAAAAAGAGGCATTCTCAATGGGGGCGGACACGGTTGCTCAGCCTCAGCCACACCATTACAAATTTTTACACGTAGTAGAGGTTCATGCGAGAGGCGCGGGGTTTTCTACACCGCATCTCCACCAGAAGACGCAATTCATGCGATGGAGGCGACACCTGCAATCAGATTCGAAATGGATATGGAAAGCTACAGAAACGCAAAGAAGTGGTGCATCGATGTCATCAATAGCAGGATGCAAGGGTTTCTGGCCCTCTTTACAGGAGACAAGGAGAAATACGCCGTTTCAAAAATTTTAACGCACAAGACATCACTTCTTTTATGTTAGTACAACGCTTTTTTTGTGAAACGTTTATGGACAGTTAGGACAACATGGACAGTGCTAGATAGTGGGGCAGTATGGACAATATGGACAATATGGATAGTGGGGCAGCTACCAAGTTAGGAGCAACTAATTATATGGTGGAGCAACTCAGCTATATGGAGAGCAGACTGGGAGTTACAAGGGACATAAAAGCTAAAAGGAGCTGGCTTTGATACCATGTCAAGCCAGGCAATAACTCCATAAAGCAAAAATGATTTGACTGTTTTATTCCATCAGGTAGGTCTTCATTATATACATGAGGGAGAGACTGTTCAGTTCGTCTCCCGATGACTGTTCATATTTCCTATTTATCTATTTACATAAATTCACCCAATCACAAGGATTAGGTGTCAACAATAAATAATAATAATAATCAACTAATTATTATTATTTATAATGTTTTATTAAAGCCTAGTCTAAAAAACCCACAAATTAGCCCAGAAAATAATGGAAATTCCGACAAGATTAAGACAAAATCTAGGGGAAATTTGTGAAAATTTGGGTTACAGTCGTCAAACTTGAGGATTTTGGGTGCCCCAGGGGTTCTTGATGGCGTTGAATCAATTTCCACCATCAAAAAATCGATTCAAACCCTCCAACATTCTAACTTTTTGAAAAACAAATTACCCGATTCTCGCAAGTAAATTGTCGCCCGAGCGAATTTGTGGCTTCGGTAGACAATGTATTTTATTATATGAATATTGTTAAACAAATATAAATATTTTTAATTAGATATTAATATATTTCTAATTAAGGTGTAGCATAACTTATAGACAAAATGACCTTTTTCACTACAATTTTTCTAGTTAATTGTAACCAAAATCCAGTAGAGATTTAAAAACAAATCTAGTTTAAGTTGTTTATTATGTATATTTTGAGTGCCTCCAGGGTTTTTCAGGGTGTGGAATCCATTTATGCATTCAAAATTGCATTTTAAACAACAAAAAATCATATTCTTTCTTGAAATTGTTTCACTGGATTACAAAGAAAAAGTCTATTTCGTCTATAAATTAGACTATGTCGTTAATTAATATTGTTAATTAACTAGAAATTTCCCCAAAAAAGTTCAAAGGTATGCCGATAGAATTGTTAAATTGGAAAAAGTTTTAGTGTGATTTCATAGTCATGCAAATAATGGTCATATATTAAATTTTAAATTTTAGTGTTTTTCTTAGTATTTAGTGTAGTATATATACATTTTAATTTTGTAACTTTTTGAAGGTTAGAATCTATTGCAAAGCAACATAGATTTTCTTGTTCTCGCTCCTTTGTCAAAAAAAATAACCTAATTTCTTGATTAAAAGGAAAGAACTTTTAACACAAATCCTTGCTAAAATTAACAATGTGGTTGTAACAACTACGAGCAAAAGGTGCTAGAGATGTTATAATTTGTCTGTTGCATTTCTACTATGCCTATCAAAATGGTATGTCAATGGAGATCTTCCCTAGAATCTTCTCAAATTTAGTGCATAGTCTCTTGTCTATTTCCATCCTTACCTTTGTCTTCGGCATTTTCTGTAGCAACATTTGAATTTGGATTTTTTATTGTTTTGGCATCATTACCTTATTGGTGGGCAAAATTGTATGAATGATTCTTCAACATAGTTTCAATATCTACTGAAGAATATCTAGCAAGCTTAAACCTCTCAATAATAGCATCTAGATGTTCATCCCATGCTAGATTTCCATCATCAACTAAAGAATATTTAAACTACCAGCTCCTGGAACTTGCCTGTTGCTATCTCAAAGAGGCATTAGGCTTCTTCAATGGTCATAGTTTCCTCCAATGCATCAAGCATATCTCCATTTCTAGCTCATGCAGATCTAAGTGAGCATTTAGATATATGCATATCCATATTGTATTATTACTTGAATTATGGATAGGAAACAATAAATTTAGGGGTGTTGGCTTTGGCGGTTTCTGTAGAATGGATTCTACCTCTTCCAGCTCACTATTCTGCATCACAGCTAATAATGTGTATCAAGTCAACATCCTGAGTTTGAAGTA
Organism: Pinus taeda; assembly: GCA_000404065.3. NCBI lineage: Eukaryota > Viridiplantae > Streptophyta > Pinopsida > Pinales > Pinaceae > Pinus > Pinus taeda. The sequence goes on from APFE030478570.1 coordinate 3,462, forward strand.
ATTCATCATCACACTCAGGTTTCAGAAATCTTCAATTTCTATCAGATCATCATGGACTTTTTTCCCTACACCACCTTGTCCACTCAGCTAATTTGACTCATTGTTTAAGAATTTTTCCATTCTTCTTATAGTAGCTTCCCACCATAGAGTTCATCTTGTCTCAAGACCTTCATTTAGTAACCAAAAAATAAGAAAAAATAAATCCAAATTTAAAATGCAAGTTTTTAATGTTGATGCTACTAATAGATAATTAAATGACTACATGAAATTAATAAAGCTTGTAGTGAAACTGATATTCAACAATGTTAAATTTTCCATCATACTCATTTATGAATCATTAAGAGAGGTTCAATTCCAAATATTCTCGGGATGTTTATGATAAAATGAAGGATTTAGTTATATATATGGAATCTTTTCTAGTAAATATTCTTTAGATACTACACACATAATTCCATATAATAATTTTATCAATACTACTCATAATTGCATAAAATAATTTTATCGGCCTCCTTTAAAGAGGGTTAAAAGGAAAATTTAAAATGAAAATGTGAGTTTAACTAGAACCATGAAGAAACAAAAAAAAGAAGGGATTCAATTATGGGCATAAAATGTTTAAGTGTCTTTGTGGTATGTTTCAGAAGCAAAACCAATTACAAGCTGGACAAGGAGCATAATGTTTTATCCATTGTATAAATCGAGCAAATGGTGAAGTATTCCATTTATAACATAAAAGTAGCACTTATTTTACATTAATTTAGTTTATTTACAGATATTATACTCGGATTTGTTCATACAAACAAAACTCATTTTCAACACGTTAAAATAAGTTCAAATTTGTTGAAAGTGGTACCAAGAAAGATTATACTTTATTTTTCCCTTGGATTAAATTAGAAGAAAATTGTGATGAATGGTTCCTACTTTTTAGGAGCCCAGTTGAGTTTATTTTGAGTTGTAATTAATTAATTTAGTTTATCTAAGTTAAAGTCAATTTAACTAGTTCCAATTGTCGGAGGAACTAGTGGAAGGTCTAGTAGTGATTTGTTTACTGAGTGATCAACTAGATCACTGATAAATTAGCCATAAAAAACTCATGCATGTCAGAATTTAGAGTTACCCAGTTGAGATTGGAGTTCAAGGGAAATGTACTATCAGTTGTATAATCATCCAGATTGTACAGGTGGTGCATGCAGTGAGAGGAAGGCCATAGATGGATTCAGATCACTTAAATTTGTTTCCGCAATTGGTAGAGTAGATTCAAGCCTATTGTTTTAGCAAATTACAATTAACAGTTTGGATCTACAAGGAATTTCTACAAAATTCCACAAAAACATTCCAAGGCTACAAGCTACTTGATACAAATATATGAAGTTTCAATATAACCACCCATGGCTAGAAAGGTTTATATCACAGGAAAATTTGAATAACATAACAAGCAATTAAACATTAATTGATATGTGTATAAATAGAGAAATTAGTCAGCCATCATTGACTATCCAACAAGTTGCAAAGTAGAAAAGCAACGTCAACTCTTCCATGTTGGGTTCTCTTCTATAGAAGGATAGAAGCGAAATATTTTCTTATTTCTCAAGAAAAATGATATCTTGTGGCAAATATAGTCCAACTATATGTGTTATCCCTAAAAATCAGATTTTTGAGCAGATTGATAACTGGTGTCAAGATATTCTCAATCATAGAAGACCATTCAAGTTTGAACAAACGTTCATGTGTGTTTTCTACTAGTAACATCTAACATGATCTTATGTCTACTAAGTACTTGTTGGTGAGATGTGAGAATCAGTATGCCACAACAATTGACACATCACATATCGGTAGACATGCAAATAATGTATTTTTAGTGTAGTGGAATGCTCTTAATTACTAGAGCTAGCCTTTGACAAAACCAATAATAAGCAGTTCAAAATTTTAAACATATTTGATTCTAGAGGGAAATTTGTGTGTCTATATGTGTTGGAATATTTTATTTACCCATTAGTGTTGTACAAATAAATAAATGATGCCTTGTTCTTTACTTGAAAATATAAATGATCCCTTTGGAAAAGAGAACCCAACCCCCCACCACTAATGCTTCCAACACACTCAAATCAACCTACTCAAAGGATTGTTCATAGTCCTATACTTAATCAACCATCCAAATCCATTAATCATACACCAAATGCTAGTCCTTCCAATGAGCTAGATGAATTCATCCATCTCCCCACAAAATTCTAGCAATATTGATTTTTTTTCAAACTCTTTTGATATTGGTTTAAAGGTGCAATTGGAATTCTCATAATCAAGCAACTAATAATTGATATATTAAATCAACTGTTGTGCAATACTTGTCAAGAAATGACAATGCTGATCACCTAGTATGTCAAATTTTAGTAGCATTTCTACATTTTGCATCTTTGAAGACAAGATCCCTTTCATTAATTAGTGACTTCATAATGACTTGTTTATGGTGTGTACCAATGTAGGATGTTACTAGAGAACATGTTTGGAAATTTAAATCTGTTGTTCATTAGAGGGAAGAGAAAGTGATAAATTTTTATCAAAGTCAATAAAAGAAATAAATTAATAAATTATATTAATGTGTGCACAAATTACCAAAATGGGTCTATGGGGTTATGCAAGCACAAGCAACTTAAAATACTCTAGGAGTGCCTAATGTGTCTCTAATGAAATATAAAAAATTAAAATAGAAAACTCTTTACCTAAAGCATTGAGAACATCCCAAAACAACTAAAATAATACAACCAAGATCCGATCCAATGTAGGCAGCCATGTGTAGTGATCGATAATTAAAACAGAAAACTCTTTGCGTAAAGCATGGAGAACATCCCAAAACAAGTAAAATAATACAACCAAGATTAGATCCAAGGTAGAAAATAATGTGTAGTGATCCATGATTATTTTTATGATGTTCATAAGTAGTATTAGGTGCATCAATCAAACTATCAATTAAAATAATACAACCAAGATCGGATCCAATGTAGAAAATAATGTGTAGTGATCCATGATTATTTTTATGATGTTCATAAGTAGTATTAGGTGCATCAATCAAACTATCAATTTGTAGGAAGTCTCACAGACCAAGTCTAAGAATGTCATCTCTAAAATGGCCTAGACTAAGTGGGGTCAATGGCACCACAATGGAGGGTAGAAAATTAATAAGTTCTCTCTTAACAATCAATACTTACAAACCATTCATGGAAATAATGAATCATAATACGGTCTTAGTGAAAATCTCTAGATTTGTTGTCAGTGGATTTGTTGTACCCCATGTCGATGGATGGCTCTAAAGAAGTCAGTTGAGGTTGTAGTGATATGGGAAACAATGCATCTCTTGACTATATTCTACAAAAGAGTACTGAAAAGCCAGAGGAACGGGAACACCAAGTAGGAAAAACAATGAGAGATACTAAGGAATGCATGTCCAAATTATGTAGGAGCAAACTTTGGCATGTTGGTGCAGCTCATGTGTGAACAAAGAGTTTAGTTGGAAGCACATTGAAATTATGAATCCCTTTAACAACAGACAACGACCGAAGATACATGTACGAAGGCCTAAAGACTAACATGAATGAAAAACAAGATTAACCCAACCAGCACAGTAGTAAGTTATACTTTTAGAATTGCAATTTTGTTGTGGGAGGGTGTATGAATTGGTAGAGATTAATTTATTTAATGTGGTGTTTTGCGTAGAATATTTTAATGTGCTAGGTAGATAAAGGAGGCAGAAATATTTGTGGCAAAACCAGCCCAGGTTGGTACTATGGCACTGTGGCAGAAAACAAAAAACAATTATTAACAACAAAGTATTATAGCATGTGGACATATGTGTTGTTGTACATCGTAATCGGAAGAGGTTGGACAATTGAAGAATATGAAAAGGTAAGTTATTTAAAATATGAATCTGAACACATGGTTGTTGATCGTGTATGACATAACTGGAAAGCACACATTGGTGCTTTAAGGTAGCCACTGGGTAGGTAGAGGAAAAGACAAAGGAGGGAGGACAACAAAAAGGATTTGTTGGAGATCAGTGAAAAGATGTTCCCATAGCAACCATAGGAGTGAAAATTTTCACTGGCATGGAAAAGTTGTCAGGAAAGCTATACGGTAGAGAAATTTTCCATGGAAGCCATAGAGAAGTTTCCATGAAAGCCACATAGTGGGAAGAATTTATTGATCTTTATTGGCAAGGAAATAGAGGGAAACAAAGAGAATTTTTTTCAAGATTAGGAAATAAAAGTTGCAAGGGTAGCAATTGGAAAACTTTGGCGGGGAAGAAGTTACTTGAGAAACCGTAGAGATGGAAGAATTTGTTGTATTTTGTAGATAGGGAGATAGTGCCAAGTGATAAAAATAAGGCGAGAGAACTCCAAACGAAAGTCACAATGTTGATTATTGTTCACTAGAAGAAATTACATAAACATTCATGAGGCAGGTTCTCATTTTGGCATTCACTTTTTGAAGTTCGTTACTTCCATTTCAGAGTTTGTTAAAAATAAAAACTCTATATGTTAGAGGTTTGGCAGTCTCAGAAGTATGGAGTCTGGACAGTGAAGACAAGCTAATTTTTCTGGGTATGAGACAGATAGGTGGTATTTTGACATGGCCATCCCATAACATATGTGAAATAGGAGGGACCAATACATGTTCTTTGCAGAAATTAACTCTACTAAAAAATCATTTACATTGTATTGGTCAATCACAGAACCCATTGTTTGAACAATATGGAGATATACAACTGCACACAACAAGTGGTCAAATTTTTATTTACATTGTATTGGTCAATCACAGAACCCATTGTTTGAACAATATGGAGATATACAACTGCACATAACAAGTGGTGAAATTTTTATGTTTAAAAATGTTCATTACACTCTTGATCTGAGAAAATATATGCTTTTTGTTAGTGCCAGGTTGGAGAGCAAAGTCCCCATGTAGAAATTGTGTTCAAAACACATAAATGCATGGTGAAGAATAGTTATGCAGAGAATATATGTTCAACGGTAGTAGATCAACCACTGTATAAAGCTATTCTAAAGCAGTGTCACATTTTGTTCATTTCTTTGTATACAATAGTTGAAACTTAATTGTACACAATTCTTTTCACTTCTTCACTATGTGTATTCTTTTAATTTTTGTATTTCATTATTCCAAGATATAGAGAATAACGAAAAGAAAAATAAAATTTTACCATGGTAAGTCCTAAATGATATGTACTTGGAAAAGTGACAACAAATTCCCCTGGATTCTGCACCAATTTGGCTATGCAAGTCAAATTATAAGATAAATAAGATATCATGACAGTCTCGACTCTCAACATTGTTGACCAACAATTCAATCTCTAGGTAAGCATCTACAAGTTTTTAAGGTTAACACCAAAACAAACAACTGCAACAAGGTATCCCTGACTAAAGCAGTATTTTCGGGGACATCAGAGTTTCCTTCTCACCCATAATTGCAAATGCAGTTGACCATTTCTACAAACAATTGGTTAGTAGAATGAACTAATCTATGGATTTTTATGACGAATATGGTTTCCTTCCATAGATACAAAACAAAAATGTTAATATATTCGTTTTTATTTAAGTGTACAATAACAACACTAAAGTTAACCAATAAAAACTAAGGCAATTACTTAAAATAATAGCACCATCACATGAATAAAAATCCCCTGAAAATGCAAAAACCATACCAAGAGGACTATTATATTCCCCATAACCCTGAACTCCTATAACTTCCTCTGATGATAATTTTGCATCTCCCGGATCATTGTGTGTATTCCTCTAATTTTTGTATTTCATTATTCCAAGATATAGAGAATTCCATAAAGCAAATTAAAATTTTACCATGGCTAAAGCCTAAATGATATGTACTTGGAAAAAGTGATAACAAATTCCCCTAGATTCTGCATCAATCTGGTTATTCAAGTCAAATGATAAGATAAAGAAAATATTATGGCAATATCGACATTATTAGCAAGCATGAATGTAAGAAACAATTGGTTCTTTCCTAAATTATGCACACACACAAAAATAATCCTAACATAATATGATTATGATATAAAAATATGCATTTTAATATGAAATCAAAAACCAAAAACTGCAAAATTCAATCTCTAGATGAGAAACTACAATATTTTAAGGTTAACACCAAAACAACAACTGCAACAAGGAATACCTACCTGAAGCAGTATTTCTGGGGACATCAGAGTTGTCTTCTCACCCACAATTGCAAATGGAGCTGACCATTTCTACAAATAGCTGGTTAGTAGAATGAACCAATCTATGGATGTTTATGAAGAATATGGTTTCCTTCCATAGATATGGAACAAAAATCTATGGATGTTTATGAAGCATATGGTTTCCTTCCATAGATATAGAACAAAAATGCCAGAATATTCACTGTTATTTAAGTGTACAATAACGACACTAAAGTTAAACAGTAAAAAGGAAGGTAGTTACTTAAAATGATAGCACCATCACATGAATAAGAAAAAACCTGAGAACATAAAAAACATACCAAGAGGACTAATATGCTCCCCATACCCCTAAACTCGTATAAATTCCTCTAATGATAATGTTGCATCTCCCGGAACAATATACCAAGTCTTAGGAGAGCGCGTGTGTAAGTAGTTTAAGTTGTGCAATTCATGGTCCTCGACATGCCCTGAAAACCATCCGAACGACATACCAATGTAAGCCATAGGAGAAGCTACCCCAGGTACCTCATCATGCATGTTACAAATAAAAAAACTAAGTGTGCAACAATTCTCATATTCCAAGCCCTATTTGGGAGTTTCCATCTGGCACCTTCTACTTCCCTATCAGTATTTTCATCCAAACATTTGTATCTTGTCTTCATTCTATCTACCTGATGGTCATACATCTAGGCTGATGTTATCTTGACAGGCATGACACCTTCTGCATTATCAATATTCAAACCCATTTTAGGAGATCTAGTACTACAAATATAAGTATCCTCTTTAGCATACTCATTCAAGGCAAAGGCATTTGAATATGTTTTATTATTGTCCTTGAGATTTGTTTCTCACATGTTCAGATCGATTTCATCTTTATTTGGATTATTAAAACCAGATTGCAACTCTCTCTCCATTTTTCCCTTCCTTCCATGGGTAGGAGATGGAAAAGTAAAAATTCCATTGGGTTCACCAAAAGTAGTACCAGGGATGTCATTGACATACTCCACCGAAATGGGCCTATTCGAAGCTGCCTTCGAAAGCATTGTCTCAATTTCTAAAGAAGAAATCTCCTTGGTCATGCCAAGACGAAACTGGTAAAATTCCTCAGATTCCACCTTATTTGATGATGACGAGTTATAAATTTCGCCTTGAATCCCATTGGCCACTTATTAATTCTCATCTTTATTATTACTCAGTTGAGAAGGAGGGCCAGCTGTTAGCATGTTTTCCATGTTGTGAGAAACAACGAAGGAAGGAGAGTCATGGACACTAGCTAGAGCAGTATCCTGCCACTCTACTAAATATTTGTTAATAAGCCCCAGAATCAAGAACAGTAAAGAAGCCCCCAAATCAAGAGCAGTAAAGAAGTCGCCAAATCAAAGATTCCTAAAACCCACTTTGCCACACTATATTCTGCACAATAGATTGCATGGGTTCTCTTAAATTCCTCAGATTCCGCCCTATTTGCTGATGACGGGTTGTAAATTTTGCCTTCCCATTCCCATAAACCCCACTAGTCACTTGTTAATTCTCATTTTTATTCTTACCCAGCTGAGAAGCAGGGGAAGATGTTGGCATGTTGTTTGTGTTGTGAGAAACAAAGGAAGAAGAGCCATGGACGCTAGCTAGAGCAATATCCTGCGACTCTACTAAAGAGTTGTTAATAAACCCCAAAATCAAGAACAATCAAGAAGCCCCAAAATCAAGAACAGTAAAGAAGCCCTGAATCAAAGACTCCTGAAAACCAGCGACAGTAAGGTATGAGAATTAGTGCAGAGGTGATGAGGGAATTAACAAAGGCCAGAAGCTGAAGTTGTGAAACCTTGTTATGCCCAAGGCCTAAACTGGTATCGTTCGTGGTGAAGGCGGCATAATGGGTATTGCCGATGGTGAAGGCCCTGGTATGGTCCGTGGTTAAGGCGACATAACAGGTATTGGTGAAGGCCTTGCACTTGCGCAGGCCCGACAACTCGAACCCATGTGCCAATTTTCTATTTGGAAGAGGGCAACGAAAATAAGCTTTTGTGATTGGTTAAATCTGCATATCCCAACCCAGAAAGGAACACCTATCAACATAAATAAATATGGTTAAATGTTAAATATAAATATTTATTAGTGTAAATATTGTTAATTAATTAAATAAATTATTTTCATTATTAATTATTTTATTAAATAGTTAATTAATTATATTTATTTAGCAATTAAATTCTAAGATAAATATTATAAATTTTTAAATAAATATGGTTGTCTATAATTGATTTTCATATTGAGAAAATTCTTGTCATAATGGGATGTCAGACCATGGTTGACTACGCTTAACCATGGTTGATTTTCATATCAAGATAATCTTTGTCATAATGAGATGTTCAACCATGATTAACTATGGATGACCATGTTTGATTTTATAAAATGTGGTTGACCATGGTTGATCCTGATTATCATATTGAGATAATCTTTGTCATAATTCGACGTTGGATCATGGTTGAGACAATGATTGAATTTTATATTGAGACAATATTTATGACAATGCAACATTGGACCATGGTTGACCACAATTGATTTTATAAAACATGGTTGACCATGGTTCAATAATATTAAACCTAAGGGATTAATATTATAAACCCAACGTTCCCGGATGCGGGTGAATGAGTGGCTCATGGGTACGAAGGAGGCGTGGAAGGTGGGCAAGTGGCAGCCCACAAGTGCCAGATGTAAATGCAGAAGGCCAGAAAATTGGTTTCGCACAAACATATTAATGGCAGCATTAACGCTGCCTTCCCTAAAATTCATTTTAGACGCGATGGCACCCGGCTTGGTCCTCACTCCTGCTGCTCCTCCGCGCGCTTTCAGGGCCAACAAGGTGGCAGCTCCTTGCGGTTCTTCAAGTGCCAACTCTATCCCCTGCTTCCCTTCGGCTCTAGTTCATGGTGCTTACAGCTTCAAGCGTGCTCAGTCTCCAGTATATTCAGTGTGTTCTCTCCTCAGTCGCTTCCCAGCCATTCCCCCTCCGTTTGTCAGTCCTTGTTGCTCCTCAAGCGCCATCACCATCCCCGGCTTCCCTTCGACTCTGGTTCCTGGTGTTTACAGCTACAAGCGTGCTTAGTCTTCATTATTCTCAGTGTGTTCACTCCTTTGTCGCTTCCCAGCCATTCTATCTCCGTTTGTCACTCCTGCTCTTCTCAATATGCCTAGAGAGTAGCCCAGAATGGGGTGCAGACGAGGCAGTTCTCATGGTCGAGCCTCCCGCCAGCGTTCCTCAACCACTTCGGACCCCTCGTCGGACGCTTCGGAGTTTTGCTGCTACAGTTATCTTGCTACAAGAAGTGGCAGGGGCAGGGGAAGGGGGCAAGTTAGAGCTGAAGTCTGTGCGCATCATTCGCACCCACATACTGGCGGTTTCCGTATCCCCTGTTCTCTGGGAAACTCATCCTTCATCGTTTCTGTGACAATTGAAATGTGTGAGAACGCTATGGGTTCGGAGGAGGTTCATCATGGGGCTCCTATGGAACAGAGGTTGGCAGGCCAAAACGTCCCCAACGCTAAGAAACAGGAGGATTGCCAATTATGAACATAGACGCCAATGCTAGCGCAAGCGCGCCTGCGGGAGGAGACCCTTCAAGCTCAACGGCCCATCCTTCTGATTCCAAAGACTCAGATCAATTTGGGTGCCGGATCGTAGAAGAACAACCCACAACCTCGGATGAAGATTGAATTAGTCTGCGCCTCTGGTTTTTTTGGTCGGCTACTGAAGAAGAAGTTCAACTCCCTCTCGATACACAATTTTCATGCTTGTTTCAGGTCTCTGTCAATTCTATATGTCGGTCTCCTATATGTTAGTGTCTGTTCATGTTTATGTCTATGTTGGATTCTGTCCAAGAGATAGCTGTGCTCAAGTCAGTCCTGTATCACTGTATGGGTCAGTTTTGAGTAACTGTTTGGGTTAGTTTTCGGAATGGTGACTGTCCAGACTTTCAAGGGTTTTTTTTGCAAAATGCCAATTCCATGGCTAGAACTCTTGAGGCATCTTCCTCTCTGTGATATCTTTTTGTATTAATATAGGAGTAGACCAATTGAGAAAAAAAAATATTATAAACCCAACATATATAAACCTCAAGATAAATATTATAAACACTAAAATAAACATGTTTGACCATGATTAAGCATGGTTGATTTTCATATTGAGACGATCCTTGTCACAATGTAACATTGGACCATGGCTGAGCATCCTTGACCATGATTGATTTTCAAATCAAGAGAATCTTTGTCACAATGTAATATTGGACCATATCGAGATCTTGTCAAAATGCAACATTGGACCATGGTTGACCATGCTTGATTTTCATATTGAGACAATCATTGTTGCAATGCGACATTTGACCATTGTTGATAATGGTTGACCATGGTTGGCTATGATTGACATTGATTGATATTATAAACCCAAGGGAATAATAAACCCAAGGGATTGATGTTATAAACTCAATGGAATAATAAACCCAATGGATTAATACTAAAACCCTAAAGGATTATGAACCCAAGGGAATAATATTAAACTCAGGAGACTAATATTATAAACCCAAGTTATATAAACCCTAAGATAAATATTATAAACACTAAAATAAACATGGTTGACCATGGTTGATTTTCATATTGAGACAATCATTGTTGCAATACGATGTTGGACTATAATTAACCATGTGATCGTATTTTATAATTAGTGAACGGAATGATTAGAGAAAATTTAAATTCAAAATTGTTAGGAAAAATCTTACAATGCGCCACCCAATTTATCATATGAACGTAGGAGTAGAATACTGTACGTCAATGGCCTGTTCAATTGACATGAATTGCTCAATAAAATTATTTTAAAATTTAGAAATCTGAAAATATGTCGTTAGTTTTTAATATAGAAAATGTAAAATAATCTCAATAATTTTGTAAAATATTTAAATTTTTCATAATTTTATAGGGTAGGTTGTCATTTTTTAAATATTTAAACTATGAAATTTAGAAATACAAAAATCAGCCCACGTGGGAAGGGTAACCATATAGTTTGTCCTGACTTTATTTACTCTGTTGGCACACATACTATTTAGTCTGATCTTAAATGTTTCGTGCCCGACTACCAAAGATTTTGATGCCTATCAATAACCTACTTTGTTACATGGTTTGTGAGGTATTTGGGTTTACTTCCCTTTAAGTTTTTAATTAATAGTATATAATCTTCTAATGGGAGACCACGTGAGGTATTTGGATTTACTACCTTTTGCTTTTTTATTAATAGTATATAATATTTTTATGCAGTGAAATTCGAATCACTGTTGATCAGTGATCAAATTTGAACACATCACAGCCCTTCAAAGCAGCTCTGGCACGTCATAGAAGTAGGGAAAAAATTTTACTAGTCAAAAGAAATTTAAAATTTGAATTTTGCCATTTAAAAAAAAAATTGGAATAATATTATAATTTTTTTTAAGAAGGGTTGTTAAGTTGTCAATCCTTCTAATTTTTTTTTTTTTAATTTCATTTTTTCTGAAATCCAAACTTTCAGAATTTCAATTTCCAGCAACTTTCAGAATTTCAATTTCCAGCTGTCAATGCACTGTGCGTCTATCAGAAATTACAATGGTTAAACTTGTAAATTTCCTTTCTCAACTGATGTTCAATATCATTTCAGAAACAACAGTTTCTGAGTTGCTCCCATTTTGAAAACAACAGTTTCCTTTTGAATTGAGTTTTCTAATTTGTGCATAAATCTTTCCATGATAGCTTCAAATGAAATAAAGCTAGATTCAAATGGAATAAAGCTTTCCATGCTAGCTTTTTCAGAAAGACAGTGACAATGGAGATTTGTGATATTAACCACTTAGGGCCAGCCAGTGCAGAATGAAGAGGAAAAGATTTTGGAAACAAAGGTATTTCAGTGAAACACATTAGCTTGTTCCTCTGTTGAATGGATGGATGAATTAGCTCGTTCCTCTGTTGAATGGATGGATAAGGTAAGAGAAATCTGAACTTTCTTCATATTAATATGAACAGAAATTGGAATCTCTAATTTTTCTGGTTTCTATTTTAGTTATTCATTTGTTATTTGCAAGTGTTTATGGATTAACATTTCTTTGTCTGTTTGTTTTTAATTTCTTAATTCTAGCATCGACGGCAGAGCATTGGGGGCAAATCACCCTAATGAATAGTAAGAATACTACTATAATTTCTTGATTCCAACGTTCGCGGCAGAGCATTGCGTGTAAAGCCCCTAGTGAATTGTAAGAATACTACAAGAGAGTCATATTTTTAAGGTATTGTATAGTGTGGTGTTTATCAATTTGATTTCTTTGTGAACAATAATTCATCTAATTATTTTCAAAATTGGTAAGGTGATTTGTTTTCTCATTTCTTGTTTTCACCAACTTTGGTGAGTGTGTAGCGTGGAGAGTTTCTTGTACAAAGGTTTCGGTGAGCACTATTTCTCTAAAGGAATATCGTTCTAAGGTACCTTCCCAACTTCTCTAAACTTTTCTGTAGACTTCCCCTCCTATTCTTCATGATTCCACTCCTATTTTCATGATTCCACTCTCGTTGGTGCAGTCTGTTCAATGAGCAATTATCTCACCAGAAAGCTGCATTTTTTTCAAATTCTATCATTTTTATTTTTATCTATTACTAATAAGAGTGATCAAGGCTTAATAGCTTTCTATTTGATAATGGTAAAAATGACAATGGCTTAATAGCTTTTCATTTATAAGTCTATGTGCTAAGCAATAACAAGGTGTGGTTATACTATGTTTTAGAGTTTTTAATTGAGATTTGGTAAAACAATTTTTGTTGGATTATGTTATTTCAATGATCCA
>APFE030478582.1:0-10252 GCA_000404065.3 Pinus taeda
AGTAATAACAATATGGGGACAATAGGGGCACAACAATATTAATAATGGATACACCTACAATAGTAATGGGGGAATCACTAGTATTATAGAGACCTAACACTTTTCTATATTGGGAATGAAATCATTTAGTTGTTCTTATTTTTTGAATCAAGAAGGAAAATCTCATAGGTTATTAATTTAGTGGATCATTAAATTTTTCAAAATGAAATTTTCACTTCTCATGAAAGTTACTATTTTTTCTTCGAAAAAAAGTGAATTATTAAATTCTGATAGAATACAACATATGGTAAGAAAATTTCTAAATGGATACCATTGTAATGAATTCTATTGGTTTTAATTAGAATATTTGCATTATTGGCTCTTCATCTCTACATTTAAAAGTAGCATGGGTTTTATTGACTTATGAAATCATAGAAAAGGGCATTGTTTTAAATTAGGTAGCCATTATGTCCTATACATTGAGTGAATCCATTAGAAAAACCAATGTTGGTGCATCCACCAATCATTTGGAAACTCTTCCAGAATCTCATTGTTCAGGCATGTGACTTTGATCCCTCAACCTTTTCTATCAGAGAAGGGGGAGGCCCACAAAATGCATTGTTTTTCTATTGTTTAAAAGACATGGTGAGTCACCTGCAATCGATTCTCTGTAACCCCTTAAATCCTGCTAGCAAATTTGCTTTAGATTAATTGCAAACAACTGATTAGTCCAATACCTAACAATGGCTTTTCCATTCTAGTTGACCCTTCAAATGTGTGATTCTATTGCCATTTGAGTTGTTGTGATGATGCTTCTTGTGGAAGGAAAAGAGAATATAATTATGACAGTGACATATTATACCTTGCTCGAGTAAACTACCCCATGTTATGCATGGGTAGAATGATTTTCAACTATTGGGTTCGGCAATGTATTTATAATAATTCCATATACAAACTGGATGGACCCAGGTGACCTAATCAAGGTGGTGGGAGCCTTATATCTAGGGAGCATCTTTGTAATAAAAGATTGATTTTTGCATCCAACCACCACCAGCTTTCCCTTAACATCACCGCATAGTCGATCTATGAATGAATAAAATGATCGAGTAAAAGGTTATCCTGACTAGGGGTTAAATTTGACAGATCCCCCTACCCATCAAAGAATTTTTTTGTGATGGTTTTACTTTTAAATTGCCTTTCACGTAACTTTTAATATTTACTTTTACCCTGCATAATACTTTTTCAAACCAATAATGGGAGACGAAAAGGAGTCTGGAGACAAGATGCAAGTTGGTTTTGCAAGCTTAGTAGGCATGTTGGCTGGCATCCATCATGAACTACATTTATCCTTGCATATTCGAACAAATAGCCCATAATTGGCATTATTTTGGCTACCCTCTTCCCTTAATACTAAGATTGATAATTAAAAAAATAATTAATAAATGATGGAATACTGAAATTAATTCAAGTTATCTTATTCTAATTAGAAATATTAAATTAATGAACTATGAATTACTGTATCTGCTCCACATTATGCCATTCTATCCCAGATTGGACGTATCGGGCACTTGGATCAAGAACTCCCAAGCTGGTTGGAGCAAACTAAACTTCTTCAAGATTGAACACAATCATGATTTGGATAAGAACTCTCAAACACAATCATGATTTGGATAAGAACTCCTGAATACAATCATGATTTGGGTAAGAACTCTCGGTTTCTTGGATTGGTCAGAACAACCTAGATTTCTTCCAAGTTAAACTTATTTAGCGAAACTGATACAATGGACACTGAATAGATCTTTTCCTCCAGATAGAACCAAGATATGGAGATTTTATTTTTATTTACTGAAAGTGATCTGATTAAATTTCCCTATTAATCTACACCAATTATGCCTTGTGGGATTGTGCTAATTTTTACTTCTACATCTAAGAAATAAACACTGAGGAGTATTTGCTATAAATTCATCTAGCAAGGACATATCAATGTGCGAGAGGAAAAATATTTTGAAGTCTTGCAGAAATAAGAAAATAGAGCTAAACATGATGTGGACTTGTGACTCTTTGCACTCGTTCATGATCACGAAGTGAGTAGATCTGTCCATAAGCAACATAAACTGCCTCTGTGGTCACCAATTCTATTTTCCCAAAAAATAATTTCCAATCCAATTCTAAATCAACAAAATTGACACTTTAGGTTCCAATCAGTAACTAACTTATAAAAAAATAACAAGAAACTCCAATCTTAAAAATATTCACCATTGTGTTCCACAAATCTAGGGGAAAAGGGTAACAATAGTGAAAGTGTGGTAAATATAGGTATTTTAACTTACATCTCTTGAATTCAGAATCAATGTGCAAAACAACACCTTCCTCAAGACTGAATTAAATATAAAATAGTACCGAAAATGCATAAGAAAATATTCACACATAGAACTTTGTGTGTCGACCTTGATTTAGTTTGTTTGGGGTGATGGAGAAAATCCATTGGGAGAGGGACATGCGATAAACTTCGGTATATTGTCTCTAGGCATCTAAACAGGTAGAATTCCACAATGTGATTAAAAGAAAGGTGTTTAATTTTTTTTTTTATTCTCATACATTGTCGAAAATAATTTGGATATACATGTTGTATCGGGTTCTAATTGGTAGCCAACAAAGGGAAATAGAAGCATCACCTGCTTAATAACATCTTTCGATGACGAAGAAGTCGACATGCAATGGCAAATCTTGAACCGGGGTAATAGATGGATCAGCAAAACTAGTGTCTCTGTATCGGCTGTGTAGAGTCCTGAACTTCTACCAATGTTAACAACATGAAAACAATGCAATGACGTCGAAAACTATTAACAAAAACAAGGTTGTTCTTGAAGGAAACTCCAAGGGCCACCATAGGGTTTCCACCCAAATAAAGAAATGTAGGCAAAAATTGTAGTAGGATACACAAAGCACCACAACCAGAGGAAAAGGAGAACAAGGACGTGAGCGATCAACATGACACTCCAAGGAGAATCAGGACAATAATTTTGATGCAAAATTCCAACAACCTGTATTAAAAAAGGCACCAACCCGTAGGGATTTTGAAAAATTGCATTAAATGTGATTCCTAGTGCCAGACTGACTTAAATAACTATATAAAATATATAAATTAAATTTGAAACTTTCAATTTTTTTATCCGTCATTTTGAGTTTGTGCCTTATTACAATCATATTCATAGGCTTTTTGGATTACCAAAAGTTGTGTGATATGATACATGAGAATTCAAGCCTGTGACTAATAGTGATTATGTTTTCTCCATATTTTTTCCAAATCTAATGAAATTTGTGTGTCGTAGCCTGTCATTATTGATTTTGAACACAATATAAACCTATTTATAAAGCTAACATGATATATATAATGTATATGTGTCCACATTTAAATTCCTTGGAAGTGTAACTGTCAAATTTGACTGACCTACAAAGTTATAACAAATCATCCATGTTCTTAGAGGTCCGCGAGCTTAGCAATTGTCAGGGTCAAAATTCCAAATTTGTCAAACTTCAAAGCCAAGTATAATCAAATTGTTAATGTTTAGGTAACTACGAACTTTAATTCCAACAAAATCGTAGCAAATTTTGACTCAATTCATTGGAAATTAGTTGAAATTATGTTTTTTGGGGGGTTAAATTTTTTTAAAAACATAATATTCCTCCATAATGGATCCATGGAGCACTCCATCCATTCTTTGAGAAGCAAGCAGTTCCTCAAGGTTCAACGCTCACATAGATTCAATTGTCCCTACTCACAACGTGTCCACAAAGCTATCACCACAATTGAGATGTGATACTCATTTCACTTGAATTTCCTTTTTTTTTCTTCTAAAAGGACTTTTATATTATCGCGATCCCCATATTTAAAAAACTAAGAACCTGGAAATTCAAAATTAGCACATAAATGAACTTAACAAGAAATCGATTAACAAAATTAGATTGCTTTTTCTAGAAGAGCATCCCTCTTTCCACCTTTGGAAGAGTGTCACTCTACTCCAGTTCCACCTATTTTGTTATCGTTCCCATTCCTCTTGCTCTGACACTAGATTGTACTGAAGGAACTGACGATGACGTCTTTCTGAATACCGAAAACTCCTTCTTCAATCCTAATAGCAACCTAATTCGTCTCATCAGTGGTTAAAATCTAACAGGTGGAGTCCTCTTGAGAGATTTATATGCCCATTTCTAACATCTCTGAGTGGCTTTATATGTCATCTACATGTTCTTATCAAGAAGCAATTTTGCTCCACTCATAGAAATGATTAATAATGCTTGCATTAAAGTGAGTGACAAGATGATATTCCCAAATTTTCTATTCCTTCGATGTACCTTTGCACTTTTAAAAACAATTACTAATTATAAAATCAATCAAATTTACATATACCACATCTTTAATTTAATAATATTATTACAATTTCACCACTTAATTTAAAAAGTTATGCATAAACCACCTCTATACAAATTCAAAACTTACATACTCATAATATAAAGAAAAAAAACATAAGCTCACTCACCGTTTAATAATTTATAAACTTAAATATTCATAATATATTATAAGGAAAAAAACACAAACCCTTGCTTGTAAAGCCCACTCAATGTTTCATAATTTATAGATATGTACATTTACGTTTCTCTAAATTCAAACTTATATGCTTCATAAAGCCTACTCAATTTGATATATTGCAATATGCTTATTTTAATACCTTTCCATTTTTACACACTTAGCATAATATTTTATTCCATGAATTATTGACCTTTTAAAATTTATTCTTAATTGTATTCTTATTTTATAAATGGTTAATTTTGATTTTTTTTTCAATTTATTAAATTATAATAATATTGTTTTTAATATAATATATATAATATTAAATATTGTTGATTTAAAAACTGACGAGTGCTATGTAATAGTTAGTATTTGTCGTTTAGTTTAAATATAGTTAATTGGAATATGAATTAGCATTTGTACCAGATGTTGCAAAGGAAACACTGTATTCAGGAAGCATTGTGACATATAAAGAATCATTGAAGATGAAAATTAGTAGGTGGAGGGTAAAGACCTAGTACCTAATGTCCATTGCATTGAATAGGTCTTGTTGTTTTTGGAAACTCTTTGGCTATGACATCTTGCCAAAAAAACTTCTCATTTATAGCGGGCTATGGAATGACTTCAACTAGAAGGAGACAATATTGAATACTATTGTAGGTATTGAGGAGGAGTAGAATGTTGTCCTTGTTACTAAGATGAATAAGGGAAACATGAAAAGAGGAACTAAGAAGGGTTAAAAAGGGTTATCTACAGTCCTCCACTGTGGGCTTTTTCTGTAATCTTCTTGCTTCTCAATGTGTATGGTAAGTCTTCAACACTCTATCTGCTTCCAATGACTTCAATTTGCATATTCTTAAAAGGAGTTTCTGCTATTGTTTAAGCTAACATCCTATTTTTGGTTGGATTTATTTTTGTGAGCAGGGTGGTATTCATTCTTTTGGCTCTCTTTAGTTCCATTAGTTGTAAGTGGACAAAAATCTTGGACTTATATGACACTGAATTATTGATAATGGGAGATAATAATCATGACAATTTTTAAGATTGAATTCTTTGGGTTTTATGTCATTTTATCTCCATAATTTTGTTGGTTGGAACAAAGCTACAAGTTATAATAACAGAGTTGGCCTTATAAATTCAAGGGAGGCATGTTGTAGTTAAAGGAACCCGCACCCAAAAAATAAACTATTTTGGTTCAATCGCCCTCAACTTATCATTTTCTTGATCCATTTCACTTTTCCAGGTATCAAAATGATTTGCATTCTAAATTTCAATTAGCAAATTGTATTTCTAAATCCTATTCATTGAGTATTTACGGGAATACCAATTTCTTAATGGTTAACTTATATTTTTCTTCTTGTGGATATGGGTGAGCACTATGTTCATTCAATGAAAGATAAATTCTTGTTTATAGAGTCACAAGATTTACTATAATAACAATGTGAAAATTTATTTGATCATTTAAAAGAGTATATTTTGATATATTGTAATTTTCAAAACTATCCTAGTTATTATTCATTTGGCAGTGGTGTAAAGCAAAGACCTTTAACTCAATATTATAAATAAACTTAATATTTATCATAATATTAATAACAATATTAAACCTTTAAATTTATAACAATATTAATAATCTAAATAGTTTATTTTAATACTAATCTTTCTGATTCATAAAAATATATCATACTAACTTTAACTTACTCCGAAAAAAATTAATTAAAATTGGTTAGATTATATATAATCTTTAAATTAAAATCCTTATCTAATTAAAATATTAAATAATATTAAAATATTTTTTTTTTTTTTTTAACAAAGTTATAGATTTGTTATTAACAAAAAATTCTCAAATACATAATGAAAAAGAGTTGTTGTATATAGTTTTAAACAATTAGTAAAGTTATAAATTTGCAACATTTTAAGAAGCAAATTACAAACGTGCAAATTTTTCAGGAAATCATTGCAAACAATGCACATAAAATCTTGCATTGTCTTCCATTTCTACACAGTTATGCTCTTATGACTCTCTATTTTTAGTAGTTGTTAGGATAGAGAGTTTAGATATACTTCAAAAGTAGTTATAACTTTTTTTCTTTTAGATTTAATTAAAAATGTTATAAAATTAAATTAAAATAAAGTATTTCTAAAATATTTTGATTTCGAAATAAGTTATGGTTTTTGGGGATGTGGTGTTGATAAGCCATGGTATTGACCCATGGTATTGTAATAGAATAATTAAAATCCTAGATCCATAACATAATAATCAAAAGCCTAGATAGCCCATGGTATTATGATTTTTTTCCCTTCCATTGTCTACACAATTATGCTCTTATGACTCTCTATTTTTAGTAGTTGTGCGTTTATGACTCTCTATTTTTAGTAGTTGTGAGGATAGAGGGTTTAGATATACTTCAAAAGTAATTATAACCTTTTTACTTTTAGATTTAATTAAAAATGTTATAAAATTAAACTAAAATAAAGTATTTCTAAAATATTTTGATTTAGAAATAAGTTATGGTTTTTGGGGATGTGGTGTTGATAAGCGATGGTATTGACCCATGGTATTGCAATAGAATAGTTAAAATCCTAGATCCATAACCAAATAATATATATATGAACAAAACATTAAAATATAAAACCTTAACATAAAAATCTCTAATATATCATATAAAAACTAAAGAAAAATATTCAAGAAAATTGATTCAAACATAATTTTAAAAAACATAATAAAATTCTAAATTTTTGGCATAATGTTAAACATAATATTATTTACTCAATTTAATTCAATAAAAGTGATTTCACATAATTCTAAAAAAATAATAAGTTTTTAACATAATGCTAAACCTAATATTATATTTAACTCAATTTGATTTAGTAAAAATCATTTCACACCTTTAAAAGTCATTTCACACTTGTAAATTATACTACGCATATTGATGTTTCCATCTCTTCCTGTGTTTGTCTTTGTTATATACTTTCTTATATTAGGTTTTCCTTACATGTTTTATATAAATATATGCTTCATATTATAGAATACAACTTAAAAATCAAGAATATAATATATTTATAATCTATTTACGGAAATGTTTAAAAAATTATATTATCTATGAATATTATTTAATAATCTATATTAACGGAAAGTATAAAAATATATATTTATATGTCGTACATTTATTTACACTGGGATATTCTGGGTCGTCAACTAACCTTAGAATGGTATTGCCACATCATCCTATATTTGATTCAGTAAATGTCATTCCACACGTATAAATTTAACTACGCAACATTTACCTTTCGATTTGCTTGTGCAGTGTTTACCTTTGGTAAGCATTAACCAGAAGCAACTGTGAGTTTATGCCAATCTTCTTGTTGCTCACGTTTCTACATGAAAATGAGAAATCAATCGATGCTAGTTGAAATAATTGTTTGTAGATTCTATGAATCAGAAAAATGAGGAATGACCAGAAATTTATGTCTACAAGAAAGGATTAAGTTGGATTTTTTATTTTTTTCAACTCTATTTAATATTTATAAAAAATCTAGGAAAAATTCTGTAGCGACACTGGGATTAGTTCAAATAGTTCCGAGATGGCCGAGCTACACCTTCCCAATAATGGTAACCGGAAAATAAAACAGTTATGTTAAACAAAGACGATTGTAGCAGATACAAACGGAAATAAGGTTCTTTCTTACTCACAATAGTGTTTACAACCCCGGTAAAAACAATATACAATAATGTAAAAGTCGACACTCTTACTGTCCATATAAGACTGAAATAGGAGTAGTTCTAAGTTCTAACAAGAAAATAATTATAATAAGCAATCTGGACATCTTACTATGAATCAAATATTACGCGTTATTAACAAGAAAACAGTTATAATAAACAATCTGGACATCTTACTATAATAAAATATTACGCATTATTGAAGAATATTAAAAAACAAGAAATTCCCAGAAAGAAAATTTAACAAAGAATTATTGGGCTATCACAGTTTATAAATAATCATATAAGAGAGGTAAACGTATCAACCAAAATTTGTAATGCATCAAGGACATGGTCGACTCCTTGAGACTAGATAAAAACCAGAGAAGCCACTGTCATGACCTCGATAGAGAGCCGTACCAAAACCTAAGTCGTTTGGGGAGAATGGAGTTCCCACATAAAAACCAGAGAAGCCACTGCCATGACCTCGACAGAGAGCGGCAAGGATAAAAACCAGAGAAGCCACTGTCATGACCCCAACAGAGAGTGGCAGCAAAACCTGAGTCGTTTGGGGAGAATGGAGAACCTGAATCATTTGGGGAGAATGGAGTTCCCGGAAAGGGTTTGCCTACCAGTGCTCCCAAGAAAACCAGTGTGGTGAGGAATAGGCTCGTAGGGTCTGACCAAGAGCTTATGTGCAGCAATGGCCTCATCCTCTCCGCAACGATGGCTTATCATAGTAAGTAATTATAACTAACAATACCAGATCTATCGCTTAACCGAATTGTAACTGAAAATAGTAGTTTCAATCGGATAGTTGACGTTGTTTCAATAGTCTAACATGAAAATCAAGGGTTCACAATATTACATGTGGCATAGGAGGGATTTCGTTTCAAAAGGGAACTTTACCGTGTAATGACATGATGTGAGCTGATCAATTAAAGTCTTTATACAAAAATAGAAATGAAAATGAAAATGTTTTTTTTGGTGAGCGTCTTTTCTCATTGGTTGTAATGAAGCTTTGTAACTTTATTTCTTTGGCAGTGTTTGCTTCAAATTGATATGGAGAAACTTAGTTTCAACTCAATGAGATGTCAATTCCAAGAAACTTGTTTTGCACAACCAATTGTCTCCTACAAAGTTCATGGGAATTGTACATGATTGATATAGAGTTGAATGTAATTGTGTTTGTGGCAATGAGGACATGAGAATATGGAACAAAACCTTTAATGTTATCTCTCAAATGACGTCCTGTTTCAAACAAGACTTATTTCTTTTGCAAAGCAAAATGGAGTTGGGATGATCTATAATTTGTAATTTAGTATTAAAATAATTTTTAAATTAAATTCTAAAAACAAGTTATAATATTTTATGAATAAGTTCGTAATAATATTTACTAATTACTTTAGACACTAAAATAATGAACTAGCATTAGTGATATAAATTAACTCGACTAGCAACTATAATAAGATATCAAAACACTAGTTTTTATCAAAATACTTTGTTCAACATTTTGTATTGAAAAAAAAAAAAAAAAAAAACATTTTTTTTTATTATATTTTATTAAAATAATGAAAATATATCATTAGTCATTTTCAAATAAAGCTGCAGTAGATTAAACCTCTTTAACAAAATTCACACATTAACCTTTTGCATGGTAGCTGAGACCAATCTTCTATGTTTGGTTTGAGGAAAGAAGATAAAGCAACTTTAACAAACCAATTGAAACATATGAGAAATTGAAGGCTAATCTCCCAATAAATGTCGAGCAATCTCCAGCTACTTGAAGCATAATATGAAACTTCAAAGTGGGATTCTGGTAATACCTCGGGGGAGTTTAAAATCCTTTGAACTACCAGAACAATAGATATTAATCATAGACACACGAAAGGATAAATAAAAACTCAAAAAAGAAAAACCTTCTTGAATTCAAGAAGATCAATTTCTTGAATTCTTGAATTCAATTTCTTGTTATAAGATCATTTTCTTGAATTCTTGATATACTT
>APFE030478586.1:38058-84162 GCA_000404065.3 Pinus taeda
ATTAGAGTTACAGGCTGAAAATTGCAGTTTGAACAACAGACCGTAGTTTGGGACAGCAAACAGTGGTTTGGACAACAAACTGAATTTTTGGACACCAAACTGGTATTTTGGGACAGCAAGGTGAAATTTCACACAGACTGAACTTTTGGGACAGTAAGGTGTGCTAGAAAGTTCATTTCTCCATTTTCTTGGTTTTGTAAATTTTGGACAGTAGTCATAGCCATGTTCTTAAGGATAGAGGACAAACTGGATGAGATATCCAACTATGTTGTTTGGAAGGACATAATTCAGACAATGTTTGAGGAGGCAGCAATTTGGGACATAGTGTGGAAAGTGGTTGTACCTCCTATTGTTTTAGATGAACTTGCTGAATTCACAAAAAATAATGCATAGGCAAAAAGGACTTTGATAGACAGTCTAAAGAATTATATGGTTCGTCAGGTGAAAGGAAACACATATGCATATCAGATGTGGACAGCTCTAACCACTCTCTATCAGAGTACCAATGAGCGCAGGAAGATGGTACTCAAAGAACAATTGAAGAACATCAGGATGACAAAGGCTGAAAGTGTAGTTCATTATCTTGGCGAGGTCAAACAAGTAAGTAATGATTTGACTGCTATTGGTGAGGTAGTTGCACCCACGGAGTTAGTCAGGATAGTTGTAGCGAGACTTCCTAAGTCTTGGGAGGTCTTTGGAGATGTTGCTGCCTCTAGGGAGAATCTTCCCAATTGGGACAAATTATGGGATGATTGTGTGCAGCATGAGATACAAAACACTGGCAATGGTGGGCTGAAGATAGCAGATGAGGAGGATGTAGCCTTGACAACCAGGGGGAGGAACAAAGGGAAGGCCAAGAAAGGGACCTCATCAGATGGGGCCAAGGGAAGAGAAGAAGAAGAAGAAAGATACGGATATGTCCAAAGTCAAATGTTGGGCATGTCAGAAGATGAGACATTATGCTTCTATGTGTCCAGAGAGGAAGAACAAGGGGAAGAAGGGTATTGTAGCTTCAGCAGAGGTGGAGCAGTTTGCTTCACAATTTGACCAGGACTTTGCATTTATTACTTCTAGATCTAGTAGGAGTACATCATCTGATGTGTGGAACATAGACAGCAGGGCTTCCCGCCAAAATTAATCCACCCACACAAAATCCTCCTTCTAAACAAGGGGAAAAGATGCCTTGGGTAAAGCCAAGCTCCCACAAAAAAAAGAGATCTTTTATTAAGATATTACAATGGTGTAAAAGCCTCTTAAAGTGCTGCCCAAAAGATGAAGGAAATTTGTACAACATGAGAGCTAGAAATAGCTAGAATATCCCTCCAAACTATAGCAACCTCAAAGGGCAATGAGGTCCTTCTAAAATCAGAAAATTAAAAGCTCCCAAAGGCCCACGATTTAGCCTTCTTTGCAGCTCCTTCTAGTGTCCACGACCTCCTTAGAATAGATCTCGAGTGTTTGAGAGGTCCTACAAGAAAGATAGAGTTTTCAATGGTCTTTCCTCAAGGCTGTTGATTTCTGGTAGCATCAAATGTGCTTTAAGTCTCAAATTTTGCAAGGAGTTTTGGGCATGTATTCCAAAGAACCCAGAAAGTGTTTTGCGAAATTCCACCCGAAGACAATTTTATTAAAATAATTAATTATTTTTAATGGGACACTAAGTCTAAACTTAGGAAATTAAAATAATTAAAGGGTATTAATATAAACTGTGGGTCATTTGGAAGACACACAAAGTGAGTTCAGAAGTTTGATTTTCTAAAGCAGAGCAGCTGCCGGAAGAATATCGATAGTGAGCTTGTGCAGTGATGGGCAAGGATTGTTTGGTTGGAGTATCTTCTCCAGAACCCAGGATATGCAGCAAAGAGGAAGAGAGACACCAAAAGGAGGCAGGGCAGTGCCCAGGTAGGGTTGACGCTGAGCCAGAAGGGCTCGCGTAAAGGCAGCTCAGTTCTCCAAGTAGAAGTCTGAATTTGTTGAGGGAGCTGACATTTCTGCGCCAGGAGGGCTGGAAATTGCTCCAAAAGGCAAATTGATTCCCAATTGAGCTGACGCATAGCCTTAGAGGCTGAAGTTGGGCCCACGCAGGGGCGACGCAGAAATAGTCAGGGACAGTTGGTTTAGCTACCGGATCAACTCGGACTTGCCGAGTAGAGTGAGGTAATCTCACAAATTTCTTCTGCCAATTGTATTTCTCTGTAACTTGATTGTCGGGAGGGCATCCAAAGTTGAATTCAAAAAACCACTGCATAATAATAAAAACCCTCAGATCTGCTACACTGGTTTTCCCGCATTGGGTTTTTCCGAAGACGTTTGTCCAAAAACAACTGTCACTTGTGTTGTATCTTTCTCTATTGTTCTGTTCTTGTTTTGGGCATATTATTTAATTGGTATAGATTGTAGTGTATTAGCTTTGATATCTGTTGTAGGAAGCAGTAAAATATTTTGTTTCAGTGATTAACAAGTAGGAGAATTTTAATCAATTGATGCAGTAAGGATTCCGGTTTACGGAATTTTCACATGGTATCAGAGCTAGTGCAGGTGAAGCAAGAAGAACAGTGCCAGAGAACCCAGCGCTGAGCAGAAGAGGGAGGTGGAAAAAGTTGCAAGAGTCAACAGTTTGAATCCCCAAATGGGTTTGCGTAGTCCTAGCCAAAGGGCTGATTTACTGGCAATTTCTCTTTGAGTGAGTCGACAAAGAGAAGGGATTCTAGATCGAAATCTTGCCATGGCAGAGGGAGCAATGGTGAAGCTTCAGCGTGAGGAGGAGCTGGTGGGACACAGTTTTCCTGCAGGTCATTTTGCTGGGCAGAAAGACATCAGAAGAGAAAAGAAGCACTGAGGAAACTTTCCTCAGCAAGACTTCCCGCCAAGAAGTTTGTTTTCTTATTGGCTGAGCAGTAGTAGTAAGAACCAGAGAAGAGATTTTCGACAATTTTTAAGTGCCAGAGATGGCAACCAATGGATTGAGGGATCAAGATAGATGGGATATAGCATCCAACTATGTCATCTGGAAGGCAAGGATGTCATTCCTTCTAGAAGAGCACACC
This sequence comes from Pinus taeda, assembly GCA_000404065.3. NCBI lineage: Eukaryota > Viridiplantae > Streptophyta > Pinopsida > Pinales > Pinaceae > Pinus > Pinus taeda. Next base: position 41,106 of record APFE030478586.1, read on the forward strand.
CTCAAGACATATGTCGACAATGTGGTGGTTGTGCCTACATATACAGATCCGTTGAAGAAATACAAGGCAGAAATGGTGAAGGCAAAGAGAATGATCCTGAACGGAGTGAAGGATCATGTAGTATGTCACATCGCTAGCAGAGGGACTGCTAAGGAGATGTGGGATGCATTGTCTACATTGTATCAGGGATCTTCCGAGTAACGGAAGATGTACCTTGAACAGAAACTAAGATCTGCTCAGATGCAGAAGGGGGATTCTGTGGATCCATTCCTCACGAAGCTTTAGGAGACCCGAGATAAGTTATCGGTTGTGGGGTCTACACCTCAAGATTCTGAGTTGGTTAGACTAGCCCTCACTTCTGTCTCAGATGAGTGGCAAGTCTTTGTCCAAAGTATCCTGGGGAGGGTAACTTTGCCAAATTGCGATGAGATGTGGGCAGCTCTCAAACATGAGGAGCTAAGGAGAGACTTGGTCAAGTGTAAGCTTGACGAAGGCAACAGTAGTGGGTCAAAGCCTAAGGAGGAGGAGGATAATGCAACCCTTGCGAAGGGGCAGCTGGAGTAGCGGAGGCGGAAGAAGGGTGTCTCGAAGATAAAATGCTTCAGGCGTGGTTAGATGGGTCACTACGCAACTCCGTGTCCTCTCAGGAAAATGGACAAAGATGAGAAGCACGATACGAAGGCTTCACTCGCAAAGATCGAGGAGGAAGAGTTCGCCATGACAGTCGAGATTCCTCCAAGAGGGAGGTGGGCTGATTTGGAGTTCGAGTTCAAAAGAGTTACAGATGGGCAGGGTCCTTGAGGAATCCACCTCTCGGATCAATTCCTTGCTACAGGAGCCCAGATTAGAAGTAGCAGGATGGACCAGTGTCGGATGCTGCTGAGGAGTGTCAGAGAGAGTTGCAGTGGCTAGGAGCGTCAAAGACTGAACAGCGCAGTGCAGAGTTGGCAGTAGTGCAAATGGCACAGAGTAGAGGTCAGCAGCAGCGCAGAAGATTCATAGGATCGGCGCAAAGACTAGCAGCAGTCAAGCTCCAGCATTCACATGGTATCATACTGAACGTAGTTAGTTCAGTAATTTGGGATTTTTTTCCGTGGTTGATGCAGTATGTAGGGCAAAGGCAGTTGGCAGTGGTAGTGCCAATAGCAGCACAGATCCAGAAATTCAGAGGGAGTTGCAGTACGGATGCAGTGTTGACAGTGGCAGGGTCAGCAGCAATACAGATGCAACATTTGCACAGTGGTTGGTGGATAGTATGTCAGACATCAGCAACGCAGAGGGAGATGTTACAGGACAGAATGATGCTTCAGTAGGATGCATTGCTAGAGCACATTCCTCGCTAAGAGGGAGTGTTGATTTCTGGTAGCATCGGATGTGCTCTAAGTCTCAAATTTTGTTGGGAGGCTTTGGCACATGTATTCCAAAGAACCTAAAAATTGTTTTGGGAAATTCCACCGGAAGACAATTTCATTAAAATAATTAATTATTTTTAATGGGACCCTAAGTCTAAACTAAGGAAATTAAAATAATTAAAGAGTATTAATATAAACTGTGGGTGTAATTTCTATAAGAAGACGGGGATCAAGCATAAATGATCTTAGCCATTGATTAGCTTCTAATCTGGGTCATTGAATGTCAATGAGGAGATTATTTAAGGAAGCTTGAGGGTCATTTGGAAGACACACTGAGTGAATTCAAAAGTTTGATTTTCTGAAGCAGAGCAGCTGTCGAGAAAATATTGATAGTGAGCTTGTGCAATGAGGGGCAAGGATAGTTAGGTTGGAGTATCTTCTCCAGAACCCAGGGTATGCAACAGAGAGGCAAAGAGACACCAAAAGGAGGCAGTGTAGTACCCAGGAAGGGTTGACACTGAGCCAGAAAGACTCAAGCAGAGGCAGCGCAGTTCTCCAAGCAAAAGTCCTTATTTGTTGAGGGAGCTAACATTTCTGAGTCGGGAGGGCTGGAAATTGCTCCAACAGGCAAATCGTTTCCCAGTTGCGCTGACGCTGGGCCCACGCAGGGGCAGCGCAGAAATAGTCGGCGACACATTGTTTTAGTTGTCGGATCAGTCAAGACTTCTCGGGTAGAGTGAGGTCTTCTGCCAGTTGTATTTCTTTATAACTCAACTATCAGGAGGGCATCCAGAGTTGTATTCAAAAAACTACTACATAATAATAAAAACCCTCAAATCTGTTGCACCGGTATTCCCACATTGGGTTTTTCTGAGGATGTTTTTCCAAAAACCACTATGTCACTTGTGTTGTATCTTTCTCTATTGTTTTGTTCTTGTTTTAGGCATATTATTTAGTTGGTGTAGCTTGTAGTGTATTAGCTTCGATATTTGTTGTAGGAAGCAGTAGAATAATATGATTCAATAATTAACAAATAGGAGAATTTTAATCAATTGCTGCAGTAAGGATTAGTAGATTACGGTTTACGGAATTTCCACAAAGGCACTTGTTGTCAAAACTCCAACAAAACTCCAACCTTGGGTTACAAAACCAAGACAAAATTAGTGTAGAACACATATAAAGAAACAAGTATGATACAAAATAATGTACAAAACCAAATCAAGTGATGGAAATGAAGTTTGAAGCCCATCATTTGCTTTGCAAATGCTCTTAAATAGCTAAATAAATCAATGAAAGCACAATTTTTTAAAAGAGATTTAAATTTAAAAGTATTTGTTTGTACACAAGCTATGTCCAAGAAAATCTCTACAAGAAACCACTTTATAAGATAAAACTATGGAAATTCAAAGAACCAATGAGAGCTCTTTGGAGAATGTGTCAAGAGTGGTTGGTCTCTCTAAAGACTTCCCCTCACACTTGATATTTGAATCCCAGCAAGATTTTCCTCTACAAAACTTCAATCAAACATTAGTTCCGTATAGATTTAGCAAATAAGCAATGATAAGAAAACTCTAAAAATTTATCGAAAAATAACTAGAGATTTCCACACCTAGAGCATACTCTTAAATCAATTACTAATGCAAGATAGTTTTACATTAACAAATCTACAAGGGCATATGAAAATAAAATAAATCAAAGCATGAGCAAAGGAAATTATACCAATAGTGAACCAATCATCATACACCAAAAGAAGAAGAACTCATGAATGAACCCCAAAGTCTTTTATTGCAATTGAGAACAAGTGTACATAAGAGCAAAGTTTTACCAAGCACAATAGCTCGTAGACATGATTCAATATGAGAGCCCATGGCTCCATTATATAGAGAGTTGAGAGCAAATCCCAATGTAGAATGACAATGACAAATGGAACTGGAGCCAATCCCAAGGTACAGAGATTAAACAAGTGGCATGAGGTGACAATTCCAAAGAGAAATTCAAATTTTTTGAATGAAACTCCAATGCCAAGTGTAAAAATCGAATTTTGGCAAATGGACATCATTTTTTTCTTCTCTTATGTGCCAAATTCGAATTTTATGATGGAATGACAAGTGTAGATGGATGGTAACCCATGTGGGGACAATTTCCCACCAAAATCTCTACCAAATATTCTCCAAAATCCTCCCAAATGTGCATTAACTTCACAAATTCGAATTTCCAAATAAGCAGCTTTCTCATTTAATGCCAGAAATTCGATTTTATTTGAGCACGTCTTTTCCTTGATTTTAGGAGTCCACATCACCTTAGGACTTAACTTTAACTCCTCCATAATTTTCCAGCTCATTTCTACAACATTTAGCATGTGTGGATATTTATTTTTCTCCATTTATTTAATTTTTGGCTTAATTAATTGTCAAATTTCCCACTAAACTTCGGAAAAGTTGGTTTTGAGGGTTCAAAACACATTTTTAACCCCTCAAAGTGTGTCATAGTAGAAAGTTGAGGGGGTGAGGTGAAATTTTTATTATTCATACCTCATACAACTTCTCTAGACATCACTTATTACATTACAAATACAGTTTTATTAGCAATTTCCACAATATAGAAAATCTAAAAAATTAAAAAATGACTACCTAGACCTAACCAAATTCCACGAAATTTTTTGTGTGATCTAGTATGGTAATATACATCGAATCTAGACACTAAGATGTGTTAGGGGCTCAACCTTCAAACCGTCACCCCGGATTTGGAGTAAAAAGTGAGTGAAAAAACCCAAAAAATTATCTGCCTCCGAAAAAATGGATAACTAACCAGATAAAAAAAACACTCCAAAGTGTACTCGTTTGTTGATAGAGTCCCAACATCCTAGGTCTGTTACAGACTCAAAACTCATCATTACTAGTATCACTTATTACAATTCCCCGCGGGGTGTGGAATCTGAGTACAAGAAAGATGACGAGAAAATAGAAGTAGAGTTAAAGAACTTCATTGAATGATGATATCTGATGGTACAAGTGTCCTCTAGATCATCCTTGGGCATGGAGTCTTAATATAATCATCAGGTACCACTCCGGTGGTCAACATTTGGCTCCATATGGGGATGTATGCTAGATATGAAGTGATAGTGTGCAAGAACCTGGAATCTGCATCCATCGACAAAAGAAGTATATCAGCGGTATCCATTCAAAATATCATCAAGTGAAATCAAGTACAAAAATGAGGAAATGGAAATTTATTCTAAGAGCATAAATGACAATTTATTCATGAAATAAAACTAATTAAACAAAAATGACAAGGGATAAGGTTAGAAATATGATACAAAAATATGCCCCATGGCATCAGATGTCTTCGATGAAATCCATCTTGAGAACCTGCGTACTCACAGGCAAAAGTCCATAGGTTCTTTCTTTGATGTGCCTTGTCCAATACTGACTATCTTGGCACTATGACTTGCGCCAATGTTAACTTGTTTGTGGCCATTAGATATACGAAACCTCTTCCTTTTCCTTTTCCGACTATTGATGCGTTGAGGTTTGATCCTGCTCAAAACTGGTGGTTCATTTTTTATATCTTTTTTCTTTTTTCGTTTTTTTCTTTTCTTCTTGGTTAGTTGTGATGGTGATGATGATGCAATTATTGTCACTCCTATTGCTTTGTCTTGAAAATGCTCTGATGGAAGATTTGAAGTAACCAAGTTTTTTGAGCTATGCCTAATTTCTTCGTTTTGAATCTATTTTGTTAGAGGGGGAAGAAAATTTCTCAACACTGCATCACTTCCTGTCTGGCATGATCTATAGATAATCTCATTGTTGGGTTTCCTTGGATCCTCAACATGATATGTTTTCTCTAACTCCCAATCAAGTCTGACAAAGGTATTATCAGGAATGGGGATGGTGGCATATGATAAATCGATTTGAAGGCTACCACCTAAATCTGATGCCCATTTTCTTGATAGGAGCATTCCCCATGAATCAAGAACATCTATCACAACAATATCCATAGTCATTATTCTAATTGGGTATCCAACTAGGAAAACCTGTAAATCTTTAATTATGCCACACACTCCAATTCTTTTAGAATCCATTGAACATATGTTGTGATAGGGCCCAGATACCCTTAAATTCAGTTGCTCTGTGACTTTCTTGGTCATGACATTTGATGAAGCCCCTGAATCAAGCATGCAATTGTGTAAAAGACGATCATTCACTATCAAAGAAACATAAAATGGTAGATGATCTTCGTTCCCCACATAACAGTTCATACTTTTCAATACAATTTCCTCGTCTTCTGGTTTGTCACTAGGCCTTTCTTCCCTTTAAGTAACTTCCATGGCACTTAGTAACTTGGCCCTTTGAGATGGTATCTTTAAACGTTTTGTCACTGGAATAGAAATCTTTGCATTATTCACCCAATTTCCTAAGTCAAAATTTAATTATGAAGTAGGAGGAGAAAAAATTCTGTGATTATTCCAGTCTTGGATATCTCCTCTGATAGGTCATCCCTTTGTATTTTGCCATAGCAAGAATATGTCCAGATGTAGGTTTTTCCCCAAAAATCTAAATGACTTTGTTAAAATTTGCAATCATATTGTCAATCCCAAGAAATCAATCTCTTGATTTCTCTCAATGGTGTATATCTAATCTTCCATGAAGAACATATTGATTTGACCACTTGTCCCTACATGTTCATCTCCTAACATTCCACTTTCCATGATTCTCTTCACATATGGGCATGTCGCCTCTTCATGGAACTCATTACATGGCCTGCAAAAAGGGAGAATTTGATCTACCATGTTGGTGGATTCCAATGGATTAGGAGGCCTATAATCTTGTGGAGGGCCTTTATACTTTTGCCATCTATCATTTGGCCTAAGTTAGAATCTTTGCACTTGTGATCTTTCCATGGCCACCAACCTATTTTGCATGGGTTGCATTTATTTAATGTGATTTGCTTCCATGCTCTTGATGAGTTGAGTTAATTCTTTGATAGGAACATGTGTAGTCTCTTCCTTGGCCTTGCCTTTGGAATCATTAGATTTTGATGCCCTTCTATTGAAAACAGGAATTTCATATTTTCCTAATTGTTTTCTAGCCCTTTCTATCTTCAAGGCTTCAGATTGAGCTACACTTAATTTCATAGGCTCCTTCCTCCTCAACTCATAGGCAGTGTCAACACCAAAAGCATCTAGATATGGGCATAAAGGAAATTCATCAAGAAGTTTAATAGTAGCAGGCATGCTTTTTACTAATTCATTGAATCTCTTGTTAAACTCCTCCATGGTTTCATTCTCATTTTTCTTCATGTTGCTAATGGCATTGATCAAATGTCTATTTTCCTTCTTCTCTCCAAACTTATCTAAAAATGGAGTTAAAATGGCTTGTAAAGAGTTATATGAGTTAGTAGGTTGCTCAGTGAGCTAATTAAGAGCATCGTCTTCTAAAGATAAAACAAAAAATCTCATCTTCACATCCTCATAAATAGCAATGTTACACCATTTAAAGATACAAACATTAAAGTTTTTCACATGTGATGTAGCACTAATGGCATTGTTTCCTTGAAAGGAAGGCAACTTTTCAATAGCCTTGTTAGGGATATTGTGAGGATAGCCATTTATGTTAGTGAAGTCACAAGGAGAAAAAAGATCATTCATGATGTTAGGCTCTACTTGTTCTTGAAAAAACAAATGAATATCAGAAATAGCCTCTTGCCCAAGACTAGCAAGAGCTCTACTATGAGAAAGTCTATTCAACCTCTCTCTAAAAACCCTTTTAGGATCAGGAAAGGGGCTAACTAGACCACTTGAATTTCTCCTAGTAGAGACTCTTGCAAAATTTGGATTGAGTGGAGTCGCCACTTGAGCAAGAATCTACATCTAAAGTTCAAAAATGCTAAAACCAAAAGGTTAGTCGATTTCCCAAGTACAAGAAAGCTTGTTCCTGACAATGGCGCCAAAGATGTTGACCCTGCCGCCTACACCTACCTACAAGTCAGTGGGAAAAGCCTTCAACCCCACAAGGTGTGGTTGGTGGTAGGGAACTAAGAGAAGGGGTTGTCACATTAAATCCCCTCTCTCTCCGTTTAAGCTATCTCCTAGGTTAGCTATGGGGAGTGGTCCCTAATATGGAAAACTAAGATAAAAGAAATGTGAGGTTCTAGGAGAGATGTTAAAGTGAAAGTGGATTACTTTTAAGAATTATGAACAAACTATGATATGAGCGATAAAAATTATTAACATAATAAAACCAGTGCCTTAAGATAAAATGCTCAACAAGAACAAAAGATACATTTGCTCAAAACAACAGTAGAATGCTTCCAACAATGAAAGCAAAGCAATCCTAAAATGGAGACAAAGATGTTAGCACAATAATTGCTACAAGATATAAAATGTTTTTAAAATATAATCAATGTCTGAATCAAAGCATATAGAGGTATCTTGCAAAAGGAAAAGCCATTAGTGTTCTACTTGCAAAAGGAAAATGAAACAATGCTTGCCAACATAAAATATTCAATAATGACAAGTGAAATGGACAATTGCAAGTGAAATCATAAGATGTATTAGTATGAGATGCACCTATACTAGATTTGAATGCAATTAGTCTTGGTTATTTTTAATCTAAAATGCCTAATCTAAATGAGAAGTCCTCCTCTTGAGCACTTACCAAAGGGTAAAAATTGGGGTGACTATAAGAAAGAGGGGGCGAGGGAATGGAGGTGTCATTAACGATACCCATCCCCCGAGTCTTACGACCTAGCATGTGTCTTCGTTCCTACAAGGGGACAAGCCCCTTTCATAATTGCAGGATCACAACGCTTTTACCTTACTTCATACTATTGAAATTTCTAAATATTACTCATTAGAAATCCCTACTGCGTTATCTGGTTTGTTTCACCTACTTGTTTATTCCTTAACAAGTTATTTATTCATATAAATACTGAAAATAAACGCAAATGTAGCATCAACTCATATAAAGATCAGCAACTGAAATACTAGAAAAACATACAAGGGACACCATTATTTTTGGGCAATCGTCCCCGGAAAAACCCAATGCAAGAAAATCGGTGCAACAATTCTAAAGGCTTTATTATTATGGAGATTTCTTAAGTACAACTAGGGTGCCAAACTAGCTAATCCTACACAGATTTTTACATGGCAGTAATACCTCTTCTCAGAGATAGATATTCAACTTCTCAGCACTAGCCTTCCCCACGAAAATCCTTTTGCCGCTTCTCCAAGGCTCTGCATCAACCCTACTAGCCTCTGCATAGCTCTGGAACCCTTTGTGTCAACCTTCTGCCTCTCTACGTCAGCTCTCTGGCCTTCTGCATCACCCACGCAGGCCCCTTAGCCTCTACGCAGTCTCTAGCTGCCTCTGCGTGGCCCTTGTTGCCTCTGTGTAGCTCTGGTTGCCTCTGCGTCAACCTCTTCAGTCACTGCGCTAACCCTCAGGCACTATCTTTGCCTCTCTGTTATGTACTCACTGCCCCTCGCTGCAACAGATCACTTGTTCGAATTTTCTCAGCAAGCCCCGCTCCAGAAAATTGAACTGACTAATCAATCTTGGTGTATCTCCAATTGACCCTCAAGCCTCCTCTTATACTTTTCCCGTTGAGGCTTCAACAGGCGAGATTAAGTTTCTAATCAACAGCTAAGATTAGATTTGGCTTGATCCATGTCATTTAGAATATTCTCACCCAGTTTTATATTAGTACCCATTAATATTTTAATTTTCCTAAGTTTAGACTTAGGACCCCATTAAAAATATTAGTTATTTTAATATCTCTCTAACCGGGTGGAATTTCCCCAAACCATTTCTGGGTCTTGGGGATCTCATCTACTTTAGCATCTCCACCAATTTTCATGGCTAGAGCACATCCGATGCCACCCCAAATCAACACAAACCAGATGGAAGAACTTTCCAAGAAAGCCTTTTTCCCTATACTTTCTATCAACCAAGCTTATGCTTGGAGGTTAATTGAGTTAAAATGCAAACTATGTTAGAATTTGTAAATGATATGCAAGTAAGTTTTCCCAAGGAGATTTGCAATGCTTCAAAATAATGGAAATGAGATAATGCTCAAAGTAAATTGCAAATGTAACTTCAATTGGAAAAAGGAAATTGACTTGTAAGTGAATTAAAGTGATGCAAGTAAGTTTGCTTTGCAAAAAAGGGAAATTCCCTCAAGTAGATCGAAATGCTCACAATGATGTAACTTGAAAATTTTCTCTCAAAGTTGTACAAGACATGTAAACATAAGTTTCATAAATAAATGGAATAGTAAATTGCTCCAAGTAAATGTCGCAAACCATAAACTTATAGCAATTGAAAATGAGATGAAGATAAAAAGTGAATGCTTGCTTGGAAAGTATGCTATGAAATTAAATAAGCAAAACCACAAATGAGCCTTGTTGTCACACAGATTGTCACGACAACGCTCATACCAGGGGCTATCACTCTGATCCCCGACCTCTCCGTTTAAGCCTGTCTGCTGCAGCTAAGGGGGGTAGACCCTATAGGAAAGTGGATGACCAACTGTGAACCAGTTGGGTTGGGAGACACGAAAGGAAACAAGCACTTAATTGATTTTATTAAATAAATAGACCAGTGCCTTATGAAATAAATGACTAAACGATTATTTATCAAATGCTACAGAAATATGGATTCATCAACAATCGTTTACCATCAAATAACTCAAACAAAGATTAACTTTTATCAAATGCGAGAAAATGCTTAACGGCTTAATGATACTCCAGCAATTTAAAATTTCGAAAGATAGAGTTCGATACACAATCATGTAATTTTAAACACTAACCAGATATCACATTCATGTAGCTAATCTTCAAAATGATCATTCAAGCATGCTAAATCACATAAAAATGATAAACATTAATTCCACATCAAAAAGTTAGCCTCAGCAGAAAAGATAAAACGTGATAAATCCCTGAGCCAAGACTGAAAAATATTTCCAAAATATTTTTATGTTTTCAAATAAAACAAGGCTAGGCTAAATAAATGAAACTTTAAATCTAAAACCTAAACTATAGAACAAAAATAAAAAAAGGGCCTAAAATTATTTTTTTTATGTTTTTTTAAAGTTTTATAATTTTATGATTTTTATATTTTTTATATTTTTTAAAACCAAAGTTAAAGCTAAATCCAAACTAAAACTAAACAAACTCTAAATCTATATCTAAAATCTAAAATTAAACAAACTATTAAAACCAAACCTCAACTGAAGACTAAATAATTTTTTATGATTTTTTTTTTTATTTTTTAAATAAATCTAGAAATGATGTAAACTTAAAACTAAATCCAAAAAATAATATAGAGCCTTTACAAACTAAGCTAACCCTAAAGGCATCTAATTCTAATATCAAAAGCTAATCAAAAAATTTCAAACCTAAAATATATATACATATATAACCTAAGTAAAAAGGAAAAAATGAAATTCAATATATATCAAAATCTAAAAATCTAAAAGCAAATCACATTTTTATTTTAATTTTTATAAAGCCAAAACCAATTGAAAAAAAAGATCTACGCTAATCCCTAACCATATCACAATGACAATCGAAACCTAAGCTATCGTTATCTTACCATACGAACGTGATTCCTGCGTATTTAAAAAAAAAAAAAAAAACGAAATCGATTTACCGCTTCGCTGCACGTTAGCCGTGTTTGAGATTGCTGGAGCAGATCTTCTTCCAAGAAGCCGAGGAGGGGAATCGATACTTGTTTATCGTGTTATGCAGGTTACGCGGAATGACTGCGTGCGGTGAGAAGCTGGAGCAAAGGCCGCGGGTTTCTAAACGGGTTTGATGGCAGACAACGCAGGAGGAGATGAGTACGCAGGGGATTTGTAGGGTTTACACGCAGGCTTCGTTAGCAAAATTTCGAGGAGAGCTTAACGCATGGACAATGGGTTTTATATTTTTATTTGCAGATGTGAGAAGTCGATGGTGGAGCGAGGGGCAAGCAACGGATGAGGCTACGCTTGTGTGAGGAGCAGCAGATAATGGAGGACGCAGGGAAAAAATCGAAATTTATTTATTTATTTTTTATTTTTTATTTTTTTTTTATCTTGCTCTGCGTGAGGAATGGTGGAGGTTTGATGCGTGAGGATTCGATTCTGAGTAGGCAGCAACATGGAGATGGAACAGATTGCCCAGATTGCCCAGAAAAACCACTGAAGCTCTCCAGAAAATCAATATCTGAAATTCCCTGCTCCAAATTTGCCTGATAAAACCCTGAAAATTTCTTAAAACCTGAACCTGTAACCTGCAAAAGGAAAGAAAACCTAAAATAATATGTGCAAGAAACGAAACTGAAAACCCTAAACCCAAACTAAAAAAATTTACAGTATTTACAGATCTATGCCTCTATAACAGCGAGATTTGTCAGTGATCAACAGTAATATTTCAAAATTTTAGATTTACTATGGAATACTTTAGAAAAACTCTCATGCATTCATAAAATAAATTTAAATGATAAAACCAGGATTGAAACTGGCTAGGCTCTGCAATGAAAATGCTCTGTGGGAGTTGGCTGGTTCAGCCAAGAACTTCCCCAAACGCCCACTGAATTCTTCAAAAAGGGTTTCCTGCACAGCTCACTTCAACCATCAATAAAGAGAGAAAAACAATACTAGATCCCAGATGCAATGGAGATACCTGCCATTTTTTCAGAAATTCTAATACTATTCAAACCCTAGCAAGTGAATAAGATATCTGTGTTCAGCAATACTCTATATTAAGCTATTACTAATCGCTGAAAACAAAATTATGCAGAAAATAAAACAGCTCACAGCACTTCAGTGGAGTAACACCAGCAAGATTTCAACCCCAAAGTCTTTATTTATTTGCACCAGAAAAAGTTTACAAGAGAGCTTTCTTCAGCACAAAACTCACAGATCGAATGATCTCAAATGACCCCTAGCACCCTATAAAGGAAAAATTCCCAACGGCTAGTTCGAGTGATCCATGTCAAAATGGTCTCGAACGTCGATGAGGATCAAGATATCTCTTAATCTCATCCGTCGAATTTTTAATGCATTAAAAAACTGAAATTCTGCATTTATTTACTCAAAAATTATTATTTATTATTTTTAGGTTTATTTATTTTTTATATAATTTTTTTAATTTTTTAAATTTTTATTAATATATAATATATATATATAATATAATATATTGTTAATTTATCTTCAAATTTAATTTTTTTTTTTTAATTTTTAATTCATTTTTAAATGGATCCTCGAACTTAGGCTTTGGAAAAATGCCCTAGGACCTAGGACTTAGGACCTATGAGGGGATTAAAACATTTCCTAACCCTCAAGACACTTTACATCACTTTTTTACAATTTTACATATCAAGGGGGAAAACCCCTTTGACATAGACCCTCATAGACCACCCAGTTCTGCGACCAAACACATCTAGCAGATTAACACACTAGATTCTCCTAAGATTCTAATGACAAAATTCATTCCGGCTTTGGGGTTAGGCTGAAGGAAAACTCTGCCAATCATGGATCGGTGAGACAAAAAACCTTCCGAAAAGTAGATTATCACTAGAAAATTAGGTCCACCTAGGCAATTTACATACATGACTCAATTCTGCTAAGATTATTTACAATTTACACATGCAGACTGGGTTTACAACATAACATGATAAGGTCGACGATGACTGTCGAATGGCACGGACATGTCAATCAAGCGCTATCCCCTCTGTGAAGAAAAGGGGGTGTACTGCTATGGGAAGTTGACACGCAGTGGTCAACATCTGACTCTACTTGGGGACACGTTGCTGCACTGTAGGAATGTGAGAATCCAGAATCTGCTCCCATGCAACACACAGCAGAAATAAGTAGCGTCCATTCAAAAATCATCATATAACATTTAAACACATGAAAGATAGAAGCTCTTCATTTATTAACAAGGAAAGTAAATATAATCCTAAAACAGAAATAAAATGCTGAAACAACAGGGAGTAGGGTTAGAAATACAATACAAAGGACGCCCTATGGCATCAGATATCATCTTTGAAGAACAGCTTGAGCATTTGGCCATTCGCAGGTAGATCAAGTGGTTCACCATCCAATCCGCTCAAGTGGAATGAGTTTGGTCCAGCTATATCTCGAATGATGTACGATCCCAGCCACAAGCTGTCAAACTTCTTATGTTTTCCTGGTTTTTCATTCTTGCGGTCCCAAAGCAGTACGATATCTCCCACCTAAAAAGATCTAGATCGAGAAAATTTATCAAAGCTTTTCTTAATGTTAGACTGATTTTTACATATAGCATCAAAAGTTGTCCTACGAGCTTCATCTAACTCCACAATCTGATCTATTCTATTCTGAACAACATCTTTATTAGTAGAAAAATTCTGAAGGAGCTGATAAGCTAGCAACTTCAGGTGCATAGGTAAGGTTACATCCAAGCCATAAACTAATTCAAAGGGAGATTTACCAGTAGCTTTCTTCTTAGTGATTCTATCTGCCCATAAAGCATACTTGATTTTGCTATCCCATGATCTCTTATTATCTCCTACTATCTTTTTGATAATGGTTATGAGATTCTTGTTACTTGATTCAGCCAGACCATTACCCTGAGGATAGAAATTTGACGAATGAGATAAGACAATACCATACTTGAAACAGAAAGATGCAAACTCTGAGGAACTAAAAGCTTTGGCATTGTCAGTAGTGATCTTAGCAGGGACACCAAATCTAGTAATGATGTTGTTTTCAATGAAATCCATAATAACCTTTTTAGTGGCATTCTTAGCAGGAATGGCCTCAACCCATTTAGTGAAATAATCTGTAGCAGTCAAAATCCACGAGTAGCCATTGCTAGAATTTTCATGGAACTTCCCTATGAAGTATAGACCCCAATGCTGAAAAGGTGCCTCTACAATGACAGGTTGTAGGGGCAGGCAGCAAGCTTCTGTTTCCAAGTGAATAGTTGACAGGTTTGACAAGTTCTAACAAACTTATGCACATCAGAAAAAATTGCAGGCCAATAATAACCAACTCTTAGGATCTTGTGGGCAGTAGTTCTAGCAACACAATGACCACCACAAAATCTTGAATGGAACTCAGAGATTAATTTCTTGGACTCAACGTCATCAACACACCTAAGCACTATGCCTTCAGGATTTATCCACCCAAGGCCATCCTTCATAAGGCGATACTTAGTGGCTTTTAATCTAAGAGCCCTTTTCTTATGAGCAACTAAATGGTCAGGACATGCAAGATTCATCAAGTAATAGACTATGTCCTTGTACCACTCATGCTCTCCTAATCTTTGCAATTCAGGCGAAGATAGATCGTTAATACAAAACAAACCAAAAGTCTTTTCATTACTTTCAGTCAACATCTAAACCAAACCTTGGCCTTTAACTAGCTTGGTGGGTCTGATCTCTAAATCATATTCTTGTATCTTAGTAACCCACCTAGCGCGAGTCCCTAAGCAATCAGTTTGAGTTAATATATCTTTAACAGCAGAATGTGGGACGAAAGCAATGATTTTAGAATAACCCACATAAGTTTTGAAGTGCTTAAGAGACTTGACCAAGGCATAAGCTTGCTTTTCCATGGTATTGTACTTCAATTCAGAATTTTGAAGTGCTCTACTCATGAAAGCAATAGGCTACTCGTGACCATCTTTATTCTTTTGTAGCAGGACACCACAATGGTATCTTCGGAAGCGAAAGAAAAAATCATGAAATCCTTGGAATAATCGGGACTAACTAAGACAGGAGCTCTTGCAATAGCACATTTGATTTCTTGAAAAGCCTTTTTGTCGTCTTCTTGCCAAACAAATTTTGCATCTTTCTTTAGAAGAATTTGAATAGGCTTAGCTATTTCTGCGTAATTTGGAATAAACCTTCTAATAAAATTTGTCTTTCCAAGGAAAGACTAAAGGGATTTAAGATTATGAGGAAGAGGAATCTTTTGAATTGCTTCAATTCTTTCAGGATCAATCTTGATTCCATCCTTAGAAATGATATGGCCAAATAATTTCCCTTTTGTTACTCCAAAAACAGACTTAGCTGAATTCAAAGAAATCACGTATTCTCTACATCTATCGAAAACCTGCCTAAGGTTAGTTACATGATTGATACCATCTTTAGAAAATACAGTAAGATCATCTTGATAAATCTCAATAAATATCCCGATTAATCCCTTGAAGGCATAATCCATAGCCCTTTGGAATGTAGCCCTAGCATTTGTTAATCCAAATGGCATTCTGATGTATTCGAATGTACCCCATGGCGTGGTGAATGTGGTTTTATGACGATCTTCCTTTTTAACCCATACCTGATTGTACCCAAAAAAACCATCTAGCAAAGACATCATTCCAGAACCGGTTACTCTTTGCAACAAAGTTTCCATGTTTGGCAAAGGGTAATTATCTTTCTTGCATGCTAGATTAAGGTTTCGGAAATCGACACAAAGCCTTATTGTACCGTTCTTTTTCCTAACAATCACCAGATTTGAACACCATGTCAAATGCCTGGTTTGAGCGATAATTCCTGCTGCAAACATTTTCGCAAGCTCTTTCTGAACTAAAGGGGCCAATTTAGGATTAATTTGCCTAAGTTTCTGGCGAAAGGGTTTAGCATTTTCATCTTTAAAGGGGATAGTATGCTCCATGACATCTTCCCTATAGCCCTTTAATTCATCATAAGAAAAAGCTAAAACATCTCGATATTTGCAAAGTAAATTGGTTAACTTTTTCCTTTCCTCCACACTAGTACCTATACCGATTTTAACAATTTTTGGGTTTTCAGAAGTACCAATGTTTATCTCGAGATATTCGCCTGGGTCCATCTTATTTTCTTCTTTCAGCTTCGTGGCATCATGCCGATCAAAATGTTGCTCTAAGGCAACCACATTCCTAGGAGTAGGATTTATGATATGCTCATGATTTAAAGATCCAGCCTCCTCAGGATTATCCGGAAATCCTCAAACTCATCCAAACTATTAAGAAAACAAATGACTTGCTTTTCATCATTGAAGACCTGCCAATGCTCTAAGTTATCAGGAACAGATGGTCTAAATATTATTTCCATTTTGATCTTATCCTTAATTAGCTCATCAGATAACTGGAAAGTAGTAGCAGCTACGGCAAGTTCATCTGCCAAACTATTTTGCTCCCTTGGGATAGCTTTGAGGTCAAGGGCATCAAAGTGCTCCATAGTATCCCACACAGCATTTCGATAATTTCTTAATCTTTGATTTTTACATGTGAATTTATTCTTACGCTGCATGATAATTAAATCGGAATCCCCCTTAATGCTAAGCAACTTAATCTTCAAAGATTTTGCCAATTCAAGACCCAACAATATAGCCTCATATTCAACGACATTGTTGGTTGCTTCAAATTCTAATCGATAGGCAAACTTGAAAATGTGATCAAGGGGAGATTTAAGCACTATCCCAACACCTTTACCATGCCTAGACGATGCACCATCGAAGTACATGTACCAAACTCTATTATTGAGATCCTTAATCTTGTCATCGGGAGGAATTATGAAATTAGACATGATGGCATAGTTCCCAATGTCAGATTGCTCTTTGATTATCTCATTGTGAGGCCTCTTAGGATCTTCGACATGAAATTTTCTTTCGAGCTATCTATTTAGTCTTACAAAACCATCACCCGTAGGAGAAGGAATCATAGCATATGACCAATTCATTTGAATACTTCCACCTAGATCAGAGGCCCACTTTCTAGATAAAAGCACACCCCAAGCTGTTCCATGACCCTTTTAATCATTACACAAGCTGATGCACCAGAATCCAACATGCAATTATTCAATTTGTATCCATTAACTAACAAGATAAAGAAAGGTTGGTGATCTTTGTTATTAGCATCTAAGCTTTGCAAATATATGGGAGCATCATGATAGTCAATTTCTCGATTCTTCTGTTGAGAAATATTTACTTGAGGACCTTGAATAGCTTTTAGTAACTTATCTCTTTGGGAAGGGATTTTAGCAATCTCGGAGACAGGAACCCAGATTTTCGCATTGTTGAACCAACTTCCCAAATCGACATCTAATTTAGAGTTTAAACCAGGGTTAAAAATTCGAGGGGGAATTTGATTCCCACTTTGATCTTTATCCCTTCTCTGATAGGTCAAACCTTTATCTCTAGCAATTTCCAAGATTTGCTTGGGAGAGGGTTTTTCACCATATAACCTAGCCAAAATGTCATCTTCATTTTCAAGGTTATTTATACTAAAAGTTGATGAGGGATTCATAACATCACGACTATTTTCTTTGATCTCTATCCAGTCATCCATAGACAAATGAAACTTGCTAACTACCACATTTATTTGATCACCTGCCCCAAACATCCCGTTATCTAAGATCCTTCTAACGATGGGGAAAGTGGCCTCTTCATGAAGAGCATCACAAATCCAATAGTAAGGAGGAGCATTATCAACCAAATTAGTAAACGGATTAGGAGGTCTTTGCTCACTAGACTGACCCTTCTTTTGCCAATTTTTATTTCTGTTATTATTATTTCGAGGTTGGAAGTTTTGCGTTTGTGATCTTTCCATTTGTATCAACCTATTCTGCAAAGTGGCTATCTCCTTGTTATGATTAATTTCCATGGTTCCAATCTTTTGAAGCAATTTGAGAACAATTTCGCTTTCAGGCTCTTGAACTGCTTTTCCTTTAGGTTCTTTTAGTTTCGTAGCAGCCCTATCGAAACCTGGGATCTCAGACTTCCCAGATGCTGCCTTGTCCTTTTCAAGCTCTATAGCTAAGGTCTGGCAATCTCTATAATCATTAAGTCTAGCATGCCTTAATTCATAAGATGGCTCAGGACTAAAGGCATCAATGTAAAAATATTGAAGAGATTTTTCGGTAGGTTTATAGTCTTGAGGTAACTCTCTAACAATACCATTAAACCTTTTATTAAATTCTTCAACAGTTTCATTCTCTCTCTTTTTTATTATGCTGATAGTTTTTACAAGATGTCTTCCCTCTTTCTTATCTCCATATTTTTCTTTAAAGGCATCAATGATCGACTGTAAGGAATCAAATGAATTCTGAGGTTTTTCAGTAAATCATTCATGAGCATCGCCCCCCAAAGTTAAAATAAAAAGAGTCATTCTAACATCCTCGTGATCGAAATCAGGAGACCTTGCGTACTTGGCCATACTAAAATCTCTCAGATGCAAATTTGCACTAATCGCATTATCTCCCTGAAAGCTAGGCAACTTATCTATCCCAAGTGATGGAAGAGCATTAGGATACCCTGGAATGTTAGAAAAATTGCAAGGGGCATACATATCCATGATGTCGTGCCCAACTGGACTAGTAAAAGGCAAATGGATATCAGAGAGGGCTTCTTGTCTGAGGTTAACAAGAAGTGTACGAGAAGAGAGTTTGTGTAATCATACCTTGAGAGCCCTTTCAGGATCAGGAGCAGGATTGCACACACTGCTTGGATGTCTTCTGGTATACACTCTTGAAGATAATATATGAAGTGGAATCGCCACCCGGACAGGAAGTGAAACACGGAAAAGCTTGAAATGAAAGGACCAAGGACAGAAAAAACTTTGTCCCCGGCAATGACGCCAAAAATGCTGTCGCACAGATTGTCACGACAACGCTCAGACCAGGGGCTGTCACCCTGATCCCCGATCTCTCCGTTTAAGCCTATCTCCCGCGGCTAAGGGGGTTAGACCCTATAGGAAAATGGATGACCAATTGTGAATCAGTTGGGTTGGGAGACACGAAGGGAAACCAACGCTAAATTGATTTTATTAAAATTACAGACCAGTGCCTTATAAAATAAATGACTAAACGATTATTTATCAAATGCTGCAAAGATATTATTTCGTTAACAATCGTTTTACCAACAAAGATTAACCTTTACCACATGCGAGATAATCAATAAATGGCTTAATGATACCCTAGCAATTGAAATTTTGAAAGATAAAGTTCGATAAACAAGCACGTAAAAGGTTAACTAGAGATCACATTCATGTAGTTAATCTTCATATGAACGTTAAAGCATGTTAAACATTCACTCCCACATCAATATTTTAGCCTCAGCAGGAAAGATAAAACCTAAGAAATTCCTGAGCCAAGACTAGACACTGGCAAAAACTTTCTCAAAAAGTATTTTTATATTTTTTTAAATAAAACAGAAATCTAAATAAATAAAACTTAAATCTAAAGAAAATTCTAAACTAAAACTTTTTTATTTTTTAGATCTAACTTTAAACCAAATTAATTCTAAACTAAATTAAATCAAAAAATCTAAACCATAAGAAAAGAAACTCTTTATGATTTTTTAAAGTTTTATAATTTTTTTATGATTTTTTAATTTATAAAATAAAACTAAATTCTTTTTATTTAAATTCTAAATGTCAAAACTAAAACCAAAATTTAAATCTAAACTAAAATCTAAAGTATCACTTATCCAAAATCTAAGCTCTAACCAAACTCTAAAATAAGCAAACTAGCTAGAACATTTAAGAATTTATATATATATATATATTTTACTTTTTAGGATTTCCTGATTTATTTTAAATCCGGAACAAAGCTAAACTTCAAAAATATTAAAATTAAAGCCTAAAAGACTAAACTATACCTAAACTAAATAGAAGATGGAAGCTATGCTAAAATGAAAATGCATTCATAAAATCTTTAAGAAACGTGTGCATCAACGCATATGGTGAAGACAAAAACCACGCTAACCCTAGCCCGGAATAAGCCACCACACGTATCATAAACAAGCTTAGCCGTAAAAAAAAATCGATTTTTTTTTTTGTTTATCACGCAAGTTCAGAGGAGATACGCAAAAACAAAATTGACTGCTGAAGGTGGACAGAACGCCAAGGGAGGAGCTGCGTTGTGTGTGAGGAAGAAAGGGACGGCAGCAGGAACCTAGCGAAGCTGACTGCGTGTTTTATCGTTGAGACTGTTGCGTGTTTTTTCTGGCAGGTTGAATAGCAGGCGGAATGGAGACGTGACAGTCTTGGCAAGAGAGAAGAGGGCAGGCATAATGGAGAAGGAGCTGACTGCGTAGAGTTTGTATGTGAGTTTTTGCAGGTGTTGAAAGAAAGTTTGATGGTAGCGGAAGGGAGCCACTGAG
The DNA here is from genome assembly GCA_000404065.3 of Pinus taeda. Taxonomy (NCBI): domain Eukaryota; kingdom Viridiplantae; phylum Streptophyta; class Pinopsida; order Pinales; family Pinaceae; genus Pinus; species Pinus taeda. The sequence goes on from APFE030478586.1 coordinate 61,571, forward strand.
AAAAATGAATGCGTGAGGATGATTGAAAGACTGCACGCGGATGGAAGCTTGCTGAGGGATAATGCAGCTGAGAGCGTTTGAGGCAACAGCATATAGGCAGTTTTTGCTGAATGATGAGAGGACGCAGAGACCCCCCTTTTTTTTGTAGATATGGCAGCGTACAGGCTGTGTTGGAAATTAATGGGAGCTTGTTATAGGCGCAGTGCAACACATAAGAAAAATTTTGAACAAAATTTCTGCAAATAATGAAACCCCAGATGGCAGACTGCTTGAGATTGCCTGATAAAACTATGAAAAATTCTCAAGGCCTGTGCCTGCAACTTGCAATGGGAAAACAAAAACCCAGAAATATATGCAAGGATTGAAAGTAAAAGCCTACTAACCAGCTATAAATTCACAGCATTTACAATTTTTCGACTCTTAAACAGCGAGATTTATCAATAATCCACAATGATATTATCAAAATTCCAGATTTACTATAAAAAAAACTTCAGAAATCTCATGCAATTCAGAAAAACAAGCTTAAATGATAAACCCAGGATCGAAACTGGCTGGGCTTTGCAAGAGAATGCTTGCGGGAGTTGGCTGGTTCAACCGAGAACTTCCCCAAACGCCCACTGATCTTCTCAATAAGGGTTTCCTGCACAGCTCACTTCAACCATCAATAAAGAGGGAAAAAACAATACTAGATTTCAGATACAATGGAGATACCTGCCATTATTTCATAAATCTTATTACCATTCAAACCCTAGCAAGTGAACAAGATACATGTGTTTAGCAATACTCTACATCAAGCTATTACTAATGGCTGAAAAATAAAAATATGCATAAAATAAAACAGCTCACAGCACTTCAGGAGAGTAACACCAGCAAGATTTCAACCCCAAAGTCTTTTTATTAGCACGAGAATTTTTTTTTATAAGAGGGCTTTCTTCAGCGCAAGACTCCCAAATCGAATGATCTCAAATGACCCCTAGCACCCTATTTAAAGGAAAAATTCCCAACAGCTAGTTCGAGTGATCCATGTCAAAATGATCTCGACCGTTGATGAGGATCAAGATATCCCTTAATTTCATCCGTCGAATTTTTAATGCATTAAAAAACTGAAATTTTGCATTTATTTACTCAAAAATTATTATTTTATTATTTTTTAGGTTTTTATTCTATTTTTTATCATTATTTTTATTTATTTTAATTTTATATACTTATTATATATTTTTTATTGTTTTATTCTTTTTAATTTTATTTTTAAATGGATCCTCGAACTTAGCCTTTGGAACAATTACCTATAATCTAGGACTTAGGACTTATGACTTATGGGGGTGTTAAAACATTTTCTAACCCTCAAGACACTTTACATCACGAACTTTACAATTTTACATCTTAAGGGGGAAGACCCATTTGAAATAGACCCTCATAGACCACCCAGTTCTGCGACCAAACATAATCTAGCAGATCAACACACTAGGATTCCCCTAAGATTCTAATGACAAAATCCATCCTGGCTTTGGGGTCAGGTTGAAGGAAAACTCTGCCGATCATGGATCGGTGAGACCAAAAACCTTCCGGAACGTAGATTATCACTAGAAAATTAGGTCCACCTAGGCAATTTATAGACATGACTCAACTCTGCTAAGATTATTTACAATTCACACACGCAGACTGGGTTTACAACTTAATATGATCAAGTCGACGATGACTGTCGAATGGCACGAACACCTCGATCAAGCGCTATCCCTTTTTGCGAAGAAAAGAGGGTGTACTACTATGGGTAGTTGACACGTAGTGGTCAACAGAGTGCACAAACCATTTACTCAAACGAGGAGGTCATGAGAACACCAACAATCTCTTTGGATTGCAAAATTGTTACGTGTACATCATAGACCAAGGAAATGGGGCAGCATGTTTCGATGGCATCCTTTTATCGCCCATGCTCTTTTTAGTCCATAAAATCAACAGTAAATAAAATCCACTCTAGAATGCAATCTTGATCTAACATGAGAATATAATATGATGTTAAATTCTAATGCGAAAATCAATATGCAATGCATCCTACTCTAACATGCATGGCTACATTATGCGTATGCTAAGTGTAATCATATAGCCTATGCAACTAATATATCAGTAGATCAATATAAGAACACTTGCCTCGATGATAATTCATGGAATAAATTCAAAAGCAAAGAAAGGAATAACCATATGGAAGGTCACAAGGGTGGGGGGTGGGAAAATAAGATGATCACATAAGGAGGATCATGAATGAAGAGGGCAGAAATGGATGCAACCTATTCCATTGGTCCTATCTTTTAGCCAAAAGATATAGATATCGACAATTAAGCTCATAAATCTCCGATGGAGGGAAACCTCAGTTATATCATCCTCATCATAGTCCCTTAATGATGTCACGCTTCATGGTTACCATAGGGTCATGATTGGGAAGAAAAGGGGACTGATGACATGGAGAGACACAACAAGGAGGTTGCTTAATATGATGATCACACACAGGAGAGAGAGGAAGCTCTTCATTATTATTGATTGTATGGAAAGGGATGAGGCAAGGGTCCATAGATTACTCATCTATGCTCCTAGGATCAGGAAGAAGGTAAGGAGAAAGAAGGTCCCTATTGATGTCACCATCAGTATCATAGACTGTACCTTTGTCAAAATGACAGTGTAATATCCCTTCTTAAAATATCTTTGTTATGCCAATAATTTTCTGAGTTTGTTCGATTTAGTCTTTGGGAGATTTTATAAAACAATTAGAATATATGTGGCTATAGATGCCTTTCTCTGATATTTCATTTCAAGTAATAAATACAGTGCCAAACGAACTACGGACAGACTTCACATCAGCGATAATAAATTTATATTGCACTTAGGAATCACACCACTCTTCAATGAGTAGTTGTAACAGCCATATAACCACCTTTTCCATTATAAGAATAATTCATAAATACACATTTTGCAGCAAACTAGATAGTAGAGAGACATTTGTTGAGGCAAAAATCTGATATTTGCTTGAGTAAAATTCAAAATTACAAGGTCATGGAGCGTAGCACGTGGAAAATGCTCTAATCTGATTTAACAATCATCTTTGAATGCACAGAAGTAATTATCAAACTGCTACAGGATTATGACAATGAAGTTATGAACATCACGGCTTCCTTGCTGTCAATCCTCTACAACACTTCCTCTAGTTTATATGCTACCTGAACTGTGGTGGAAATTAACTCAACCTAGATGACAAATTTCAGATCTGGACCCAAACATGATTATATATCAATTTGGGTTCTCTTGGTTCAGAAAGAGGTGATTTGATCAGCCTTTAAGCCTTTGAAATCCATGCCTTCATGAGTTGCTTGTCCTCTGGAACTTAAAGTATACCACGACCTCTCTCTTTAAATGATTCAACCCTCTTGGATGGTAGAAATTGACCCTTGGAAAATTCTGAAAATGATTGTGAAGTCCCTGGAGAATTGAGGAAAGATCTCGGCATCTTTGAATAATAAACTTAGACCAGCCACAATGGAGATTGATTCGTTTTCTGGAAAAATTCTGAAGATGGTAATTTTGGTTCTTGGAGAGAAGTAATAATCTGGTATCAAGTTTAAAGTTTAAACAATTCGTCCCTTCATAAGTGCCATCAACTCAACCTTACTACATTGAGTGTTTTTCCTTCAATCTTGGGCATGAACAAATTATTCGACCTCTGCATATTGGCAATGTGCTCTTCACAATGAATCTGGGAAGTAAGATTGATTTCCTTGGTAGCTCGGCCTTGGCTTCTCGATGGAATATATCAGCCCTTAGAGACTATGTAGCCCTGCGTCCAAATCAAATTATTATGCTGGAACCTCCTGCAAACAATTATGATTAGATGTTGAATATCTTCTGCAATAAGCACAATGGAATATCGGAGATAATCTTCCTCAAGAGCTAACTAGGGTGGCACTTGAAGTCCACCAAAATTAGCTAGGAGTTTTTCTTGAAGCTCTTGAAACTCACTTGAGTTTCTTTCAATTTTCAATGAGATAGATAGGAGTAGGATGTCTTCCAATTGAGCCCAATCCTTTATTTATAATTCTCCATTGAAGCTCCTTCTAGCTTCTAGACTCTCCCTTTTTCCCAATTATTTTATTGGTGGGGCCCATTTTCCACTAGGAGACTTTTTGCCGCCATTTTAAATTAAGTAGTAATTTGCCTCCTTTCTCAATAAAATATTATTTTGCCTTCCTCCTTCCATAAAATATTATTTTTCTGCCATCCTTTAAAATAGTAATTTCTCCCTTCTCTCACAAAATAATATTTACCCTTTTTAATATTTCGAAAATTTTGCAAAAACTCGAGTGATTTTTGCATGCACAAATATTGGGAACATAATAATCCTCCCCACCAAAAATTGGTCGTCCTCAAGCAATATCACCCTACGCTGTTGATCCATGTAATATCCCATTTCAGAGATATTCCCCAAAACCCCAGTAAACTCAACCAAATACGCACAAATAATATAATAACCGGGAAACTCAAAATGATAAAAATAACAGTGGTGCAACATATAATAATGTAAACTTGAGATATAAGCAGATACTCAAGAAATGCAGAGAGAAATGCTAAGCCATTTTATTATACTGAGTAATGGAATGAGTACAGGAGGTGATTAGAAGGATGACACCTCGACTTGCGCCAGACAAGTGAAGAAATACATTCAGAATAGCAAAGGACTGGCCTCTCTCTGAACTGCATGAATGTTGCTGCTACTACTGGAAATCAAATGAGGATTTGGAGCTGTTCCCCTCCCTAGAAAATGCTGAGACTCTGGAATCTGCCTCTACTCAAAAAACCCAAAAAAACCCAGAAAGCTTTTCTGAAATGGCCGATCCCTGAAAATCACCCCCTTGGGGAATCATGCAATCCCTCAAGGCCTTGCGCTGCCACTGAGTAGAACCCTCCAAAATACTGCCTGAAACTCTGCCAAATCACTCCAATATGCAAGAGCTGATCCCTTGCTCAATATCCCAGCTCAACTCCTCCACAAATCCTTAATCCGGAACTGCCCCCAGAAGAACTGCGTCCCTTTCTCTCAAGACTGCGTAGTCCTCCAATGCTCAACTCCACTTCAATGCCAAAGATCAAAACTACTGCAAAAAGACTGCTGAAAATACTTTGCCCGAGTAGGCACTCGAAGTCCATCAAAATACACTCCCATTTCCCCTCCGAAATGGGAAGAGGCTGCAATAGACCTGCGGGATGGCTCATCTCCCCCTTGTTCCTCTGGCAATCATCGCACTCCCAGATATGCTGGAGTACATCCTCCTTGAGGCCCTTCCACGAGAACCTCTCTTTAATGGCTCTGTAGGTTTTGGTAAACCCCTGATGGCCGGCCAATGGTGAATCATGTGATGCTTGAAGTATCTTCTTCTTGAGCTGTGACCCCTCAGTCAAGAAGATCTGGTCCCTGTAGTAGATGATCTCATCGATCACTCTGTACCTATCATCCGCCACCTGCCCATCCAGAACCTGACATGAAAATTTGTCCTTGGAGTACTCAACTAAGAGTCGAGCCCTCCAGTCTGCGTCCAAGCTCATAAGAGACAACGTGGCTGGTCTACGTGAAAGGGCATTTGCTACCACGTTGTTCTTACCCTTGACATGCTCAATGTCAAAGTCATATTCTTGGATCTTACTGATCCACTTCTGCTACCTCTCCTGTCGCTGCTTCTTCTCTAAAAAGAATCTGAGGTTGTTGTGATTAGTCCTCACCCTGAACCTGTTACCGACTAGATACTACCGGAACTTGGCCAATGCATGCATGATGGCCAGCATCTCCTTGTCGTATATAGAATATAACCTCTCGTGCGGAAGGAGCTTCCGGCTCTCAAAGGCTATAGGGTGACCTCCTTGCATCAATACTGCGTCGATCCCCTCTCTTGACGCATCACACTCCAAAACAAATGGCTGCATGAAATGTGGCAATGCAAGCACTGGGCAGCTGCTCATAACCTCCTTGAGCCTGTCAAAGGCTCGCTGCACTATATCCGACCAACTGAATGCCCTCTTCCTCGTCAGATCTATCAGGGGTGCAACAAGCTGTAAGAAACTCTTGACAAACTTCTGGTAGTAAGTACAAATGCCAATGAATCCCCGAAGTTCTGTCACGTTCCTCGGCTCTAGCCAATATCTGATGGCCCTGATCTTCTCCTCGTGGACCCTCACTCCGTCCACCCCTATGATGTGTCCCAAGTACAACATCTCCATCAACCCAAACTCGCACTTGGAGAGCTTGGCGTAGAACTGTTGCTTTTGCAAGATGCGCAACACTGTCTCAATGCGCTGGAGATGCTCCTCCCAAGTCCTGCTGTAAATGAGGATATCGTCAAAGAATACCAACAAAAACTTCCTCAAGTGACTGCGGAAGATGTGATTCATGCAGGACAAAAATGTAGCGGGGGTGTTGGTTAGCCCAAAGGGCATCACTAAGAACTCAAAGTGCCCATAGTGACACCTTAAGGCGGTCTTGGGAATGTCCTGCTCCCTCACGCGAATTCGATGGTACCCAGATCTCAAATCAATCTTTGAGAAGAACGGTGCTCCTTTCAACTCATCCATCAACTCATTGATCCTTGGTGTGGGGTACCTGTTCTTCAGTGTCTTCTTGTTCAGGGCCCTGTAGTCAATGCACATCCTCAATGTGCCGTCCTTTTTCTTCACCAACACCACGGAAGAAGCAAAAGGACTCGTGCTCAGCCGAATGTGCCCAAGAGCCAGCAACTCCTGAATGGCCCGCTCAATCTCATCCCGATAGGCCTTGGGATGCCTATAGGGGGTAGTAATCACTGCCTGTATGCCCTGTTCAAGCTCAATGGTGTGCTCAAATCCCCGGTCCGGTGGCTGTCCCGGTGGAATCTTCCCAAACACTATGGCATACCGATCAAGGATGGACCGTATCTCTGGATGCACCGCCTGCCTTGTAGTCCCTGCCTCTGATGCACACAGCTCCATTGCCCACTCTACGTCTCCCTTTTGGAAGACTGCCTCCATCCGATGAGCCGAAACAGTCTGAGGCAGATATGTGTGCTGTCCCCGTATCTTCTCATGCCTCCCTGTCTTCTCATCATCCCATTCCATCTCTAGGGTCTTCCAATTTGTCGTGACCTTCCCTAGAGTGATAAGCTACTGAACACCTAGTATCATGTTGGTGTCCGGAATATCGACCATGAAAAAGTGGTCAGTCAGTATATAGGTGCCCATCGTCACTGATAGCTCTGGAACATAACGAGCACACATCATGGTCTGATCTCCTGGGACCAAAACTGAAAACCCATCGAAGCTCTCTGTCTGTATACCTCCCCGCTCAACTATTTGTGCATCGATGAAGTTGTGGGTTGCCCCACTGTCAACCAAAACTGATACTCGTTGGCCACGTACTGTCCCCTGTACGCGTCGCGTCAAATACTTGGGAACTCCTCGCAATGTTGCAAGGGCTCCTTCGGAAGGTGCAAAAGCTGCACCACTTGTTGCTGGTGGTGGAGGTAGCAAGGGACCGTGCATGGTATGGCTATCTCCTGCCTCCACATCATCCTCCTCATCCTCTTCCCTGCTGCTCTCGGAGAAGACCTCAATAAAATGTGCTTTCCAGTAGCACATCTATGTCGTGGTGCCCACGGCTCCTGACAGGTGAAGACAACCGCTTCTTCTTCAACTCCCTCTTGGCATCATCGTCAATCTATACTCGTCCTGGATTCCCCTTTGGAGGCGGAATCCTCACATCCTTCCCCTTAGACTGGAAATTCTGTCTCTAGGAATAAGGTGTCCGGGTCCTGCTAATAGCAATCCTGGAGTGTGGCTGGTCTAGTGGATCGGACTAAACCCAGAAGTGGCTCTGCTAACCCGTCAACGTACATGTAGATCCTCTGTGTCGTGGATAGATCTCGCACCATCACTGAGACCCTCAAGAAATCTGCAATGTAGGTCTCTAGACTCTCGGTCTGTTTGAGCCTCATCAGCTCAACAAAGTGCTACTCTGGATCCCTCCGGTCGAACCTCTCTATCAATCTCCTAGTGAACTCCGCATATGTCATCACTGTGGATTGTCCGATTGTAACCATCCCATGGAACCACCAATCCATACCTTGATGGCCTCTGTCTCCGACATCTGGTTAAGTTGGTAGTAAATGTCCAGCTTCTCCACCCAAGACTTTGCTGAACTGTTTGATGAACCATCAAACGTAGGCAAGTGGAATCTACTAGCTGCACGGTGGGTGTCACCATCATGATAATGCTGATATCCTTTGTGATGGTTGTAGGGTCTACTATCTCGCTAGAGCTGAACAAAGTCTCTGAATGAGAGAGCCTCCCTGAACTCCTGCCCATAGGCCTGGTACTCTGCAAAATAATCGCCCATATGACTGGGCTCTGCCTCCTAAGAAAGTGGGCGTGGTAGAGCATGTAGGGGCATGTGAGGCCACCTGTTGAGTAGTATCACGCTGCTCTGGCAAATGGTGGGATGCACCCGATCTCTCACCAACCTGGAAAACCCGGGGGCTCTCACGCTGTCTAACCTCTACCACCATGAATCTTTGTCCCATCACCTCAATCTGCCTCGACAGATCCTGCACTGATTTGAGGAGCATATCTGCAAATCTCTTCTCATCCTCGTTTGCCATCGGTTCCTTTTGCTCTGTGTCTACCACAGGATTCTCTTGTTCCACATCCTCTACCCGAACACAATCTCCCTCTCCATAGGTGTTCTCCAACCTACGCTCAACGTCTCTGTATTTCCCTACTTCTGTGACAGATGTAGGGTTTCTCCCTCGGTGTTATAGACTGCTAGCTCCACAGGCTGAGCCAAATCTATGCTCAGATACCACTGTAATATCTCGTTTCAGAGATATTCCCCAAAACCCCAGTAAACTCAACCAAATACGCACAAATAATATAATAACCGGGAAACTCAAAATGATAAAAATAACAGTGGTGCAATATATAATAATGTAAACTTGAGATATAAGCAGATACTTGAGAAATGTAGAGAGAAATGCTAAGCCATTTTATTGTACTGAGTAAGGGAATGAGTACAGGAGGTGATCAGAAGGATGGCACCTTGACTTGCACCAGGCAAGTGAAGAAATACACTCAGAATAACAAAGGAATGGGCTCTCTCTGAACTGCGTGGATGCTGTTGGAGAACTGTCGTGCTACTGCTATTGCTGGAAATCAAATGAGGATTTGGGGTTGTTCCCCTCCCCAAAAAATGTTGAAACTTTGGAATCCGCCTCTACTCAGAAAACCCAGAAAAACCCAGAAAGATTTTCTGAAATGGCCAATCCCCGAAAGTCACCCCCTTAGGGAATCACGCAATCCCTCAAGGCCTTGCACTGCCATTGAGTAGAACCCTCCAAAATACTGCCTGAAACTCTGCCAAACCACTCCAATATGCAAGAGTTGATCCCTTGCTCAATATCCCTGCTCAACTCCTCCACAAATCCTCAATTTGGAACTGCCCCCAGAAGAACTGAGTCCCTCTCTCTCAAGACTGCGCATTCCTCTAATCCTCAGCTCCACCTCAATGGCAAAGATCAAAACTACTGCGAAAATACTGCTAAAATACCTTGCTCGAGTAGGCACTTGAAGTCCTTTGGGGCTAAGGGTGAGATCTCCGAACGGAGACACTCGGTGCACTAAATAGCGTTGCAGACAGGCTAAACAGCGAGTGTGCTCCAAGTTGAAGTGACTAGCTCAAATGCTCATAATCGAATGACAAAATGAGGGGCCTCCTCTCTCCTTTATAGCATTGGCCTCTCCTAATCCCAAGGCTCACCTCCTCCAACGTAATCCCCTCTTGCCACATGTTCCTTTTCCATCTGCACAGTCCCTCCAAGTATCTGCATGGGTCCCATCTCTGCGTGGTCCTTTGGCCCCCTTGGCTCCCCTTTAAGTCACAACATTGTGCTACTAGGAAGTGATTTTTTATTCTAAAGTGAGTTATATCCCCTTTTCCTCACCTTTTTATTTACAAATAACTATAGAAGGCAAAATTGAGCGAAATCGAATATTCCAATTAGCCATGGCTAATTAGGAATATCACAATCCACAAGTTGACCGAGCTAATGCTAGGGTCCCAAATATCCCACTAAACCACTCCTCGCTGTCGTGCCACCATCACATGAACTAATCCTATGCCACTAGGGTCCCAAACCAACATGATCTCTTCTGCAGAATATCCTGCCATACTGGTGAAGATCTTAATGATCTCCCCTTGTAGGAACTAGATCACCCTCGCGGGTCGCTGAACTGTGAAATCCTGTGATTCCTGGATCCCCTACCTGTCTTAGAATGGTGCCACCATGTTGACACCGCACTACTCTCGTTATGACAAACTACCCATAGTGTGCATGTTGCGAAAAATCTATGAAGGCCAAGCTCATCTTGCCCCAACAACTCCATGATATCAATCTGCCCATCTATTGTCAATCTTGGCCAAACCACACAGTGACATCAACTATCCTGTCTCCTGGAGTCATCTCTCATCTCGACCACATGCCTTAGCTAGGGAGTTTGCCTCTCAATGCCCTATGGTTCGTCTAATTGTCTTAGATGAACCTCATTTGCCTTGTTTCTCATGAGGTGAGCATCAAGAGACAATACCCAACTCATTTGTGACTATGTGTGGTGTCGGAGAGTGTTAGATGCATGGGCTCCAATGGGTATGTCCAAGAACCTATACGGACACTCACAGCCAGCCCTATGTGTAACCCACTCCCTAAACCTAGGTATGCCCACCTTAAGGCCATGCCTAACATCCTCGTCAAGGAATCACGTTGCTAGTAACACTCCCTTAGTCCGCAATGCATCCCCACACATTATAACATATAACCATGTACTCTCGTGCCGCCTGGCATACAACTACACCCAATTGCACATCTCTGTGTGTCGTTGGATCCTGCTACATGCAACTGCATCATCCCATATCAGTTAACATCCCGCCGATACCGATGTGTCTGTAACTCTGTGAGGAAATGCACATTGATGTGAACCGTCCCTCCTACACCATGGTGCAACCTTGCACATCACTGCGCACCACAATGCACCTACATGCTCCTCTACATATCACTGTGCATCACTGCATACCCTTATACTCCTTTGGATGCCATGTTCAAAAGTTGTGTCAGTATGCATCAATCACCATCCGGTTTGCATCATCGTCTCTACTAAATCACCTCCATAACCTAGGATGAGTGGACCTCCCCTCTTGATCCTCCTGGAGAGATCTGACAAACACACCTTCCTAAGCGCCAGTGGTAGTGTCATTAAGGTGCTGCAGCTGGGTGACCTCTGTGCTCCACATATCCATGAAAATCCTCATCCCCATACAACGCTCTGTTTGGTGGCCTAGTAACGCCACCTCCTCTGATCAACCCCTGCCAGAGTATTTTGGTCATCCTACGACCCCATGCCTGACCAACATGCCAGGACAACTCACGGTGTCTACCCATTGTCTTGTCAATCCATCTTGTCACTAGTGTTGCCTAGGCATCTGATGAAGACTTGAAAGTGTGGGCACAATCAATCTTTGAATCCACCACCCTGTTAGCTCCATCACAACCAAGTCCATGATGTGATGGGGAATCCCACCTGGATCCCAACAATAGTCTGGCCCTTTGGCCCTTTGGCCCCTCTAGTAATCCAAGACCTCTTCTTAATTATCACCATGGATGTATCCAACCTCCTAGCCTACTCCATTGGGTAGCTTAGTACATCTTGCCATCCAATCCCAAAGGAGGGATTGAAGGTACAATCTCCTGTGTACAAAACACGCCCTCCGTGTTGGTGTTGTGCCTTACTTAGCTCAAGTCGCTCGTTCCCGCTGACCTGGTCATCCCCTATGATTTGTCTAGACAAATTTGCCTCCTTCTGTTTGATGCATAAAGGTGGGCTAATAATGATGTAAGCCCCAGCAACGTGCCTCTGAAATAAACTATGCTGAAGTTCCAACATGTGCTCTCCTCGCTGCCCCTTGTCAATGGCTAGCCCAATGGATGACTGCACATCCTCCTCCATCACGTTCCTAGCATAAGCCTCCAATTGCTCCTCCATCGACAACTCATCATGCAAAACATCCTCATTGGTCAGCTGTGGGTGACAACCCATCTGATCACTCTGTCATAGATCTGGATGCCTTTGTACCTATCAACTCCTCATCAATGATGGGTATGTACCCTAGCACCTCATCAATGGATGGCTTGACAAGTGCGCGTTCTACTTTCTCTGCCAATGCCCCAACCTGTGCCATCACAGGGCTAACCAATGGTGGTGACTCAAGAGTCACGCCAGCCTGATCTATGTTGTCCTCACAATCCTGCGTGCCCTCAGCATCATGCTCAACCTCCTCATTAGGGTCTTGATTTCTAAAGCAAGGTCTCTACCAGCAGAAATGATGGTCTCACCCTCCAATTGACCATGTCTTGTCCACTTTTTTTGAGGAGGTTTGGTGCCCGTTCGATCAAATCTCTCTATGAGCCTCCGCGTGAACTCCTTGTAAGACATGATGCCTGCTGACCCAAAGGGATCGGTCCACAGTACCACCACTCCATGGCATATCCATCCAAATGACAAGTGGCATATCTAATGGCGTCCACCTCTCTCATGGGGTTTAGCCAGAAGTACGTGTCCAGTTCCTGCACCCATTTCTTGATGGAACTCCTAGCTGAAACATCAAAGTAGGTGAGGGTTATTTTTCCCACTGTTGACCATTGTGTGTCAACCACCCATAGTAGTACACCCCCTTTTCTTCGCAAAAGGGATAGCGCTTGATCGACATGTCCGTGCCATTTGACAGTCATCATCGACTTGATCATATTAAGTTGTAAACCCAGTCTGCATGTTGAATTGTAAATGATCTTAGCAGTGTTGAGTCATGTATGTAAATTGCCTAGGTGGACCTAATTTTTTAGTGATAATCTACGTTTCGGAAGGCTTTTCGTCTCACCGATCCGTGATCGGTAGAGTTTTCCTTCAACCTGACCCCAAAGCCGAAATGAATTTTGTCATTAGAGTCTTAGGAGAATCCTAGTGTGTTAATCTGCTAGATTATGTTTGGTTGCAGAACTGGGTGGTCTATGAGGGTCTATGTCAAAGGGCTTTTCACCCTTGAGATGTAAAATTGGTCAAAGGGCTTTTCCCCCTAAGTTCTAGGTCCTAGGGAATTTTTTCCAAAGGATGATTTGAGGATCCTATAAAAAAAAATTAATAATAATAATAAATTAATAATAATAAATAAAAAAAAATAAAAATTTAAAAAGAATAAAAATAAAATAATAAAATAGAAATAAAACTTAAAAAAAAAAATAATAATAATTTGAGAATTTCAAATTTTTAATGCATTAAAAATTCGACGGATGAGATTAAGAGACATCTTGATCCTCATCGACGGTCGAGATCATTTTGATGTGGATCACTCAAACTAGCCGTTGGGAATTTTTCCTTTAAATAGGGTGCTAGGGGTCATTTGAGATCATTCGATTTGTGAGTCTTGTGCTGAAGAAGCTCTCTTGTAAACTTTTTCTGGTGGTAATAAAGAAAGACTTTGGGGTTGAAATCTTGTTGGTGTTATTCTCTGGAAGTGCTGTGAACTATTTTATTTTCTGCATATTTAAATTTTCAGCTATTAGTATTGTTGAGCATAGGTATCTTTTTCACTTGCTAGGGTTTGAATGGTATTAGTTTTTCTGAAGTAATGGTAGGTATCTCCATTGCATTTGAGATCTAGTACTGCTTCTTTTTTCTTTATTGATTGTTGAAGTGAGGTGTATAGGAAACCTTTATCGAAGAAAACTAGTGGGCGTTTGTGGAAGTTCTCGGCTGAACTAGCCAACTCCTGCAAGCATTTGGTTGCAGAGCCCAGCCAGTTTCGATCCTGGGTTTATCATTTAAGTTTGTTTTCTAATCTGCATGAGAGATTTCTGAAGTATTTCATCATAATCTGAAGTTCCAAGAGTATTATTGGTGATAACTGATAGATTTCGCTGTTCTAGAGCTATAATTTTGCAATTTTGGACCGGTTTGTAGGGTTTCAATTTTTATCTTTGCATATATCTTCCGGGTTTTGTTTTTCATTTGCAGGTTGCAGGGCTGAGATAAAATCTAGTGGAAAATTAGTTTTTGCAGGATCTCTATTTTGCTGTACAAGGGTTTCAAATATTGGTTGTTTTCAGATCTTAAGGGTTTCGATTGTATTTGAGAAGGAATTTTCTCGAGAATGTTTGTGACCTGGGCAAACCCCTTGCTGATTAGCCAACTGCCTGTTCGATGCTGCAAATAAAGCGTTGTCATTTCCTTATCTGCTCAGGCGTCCTTCAGTAGCTTCCATTCTTTGCAGTCTGTCCACCATCATATCCGCTCAGGAACCTCCGTCCTCATGCACAACGAGACAACAAACTCAAAACGCTCATAAAAAATCGATTTTTTTTCCTACATATTTCTCACGCTGTTCGCTGCTCACATAAGCGTGGCCACCATCCGTTTGAAACACCTCTCCTGTTACGCGTGGTCTAGCCGTCGCAAGCTTGCAAAGCCATTGCCTATTCATTGCTCTTCGTCCGCTGTAAAAAAAAAAATACCACACTCTGTCTTTCTCATCTACGCTTGATCCACGATTTCCTCAGCGTCATTTTCCAAAGCGTCCAGGCCAGCGTACACTCCTCCTGTCGATTTTTCTTCAGCCACAAACCTGTGCAAGCAGAAACCAAAACTAAAGGAAGATTCAACATGCGAAAGTCTTTTGCATGAGCAAAAAACGATTTTTAGTTGGAGGCGTCCATCCACTGCTCCAAGCTCTTGCGCGTTCAAACATTATCACTCTGAGCTACGCATCAACTGCAATAAAATTCTGTGAGCCTGCATCTGATCAACACAACAATCGTTGAAGTTTTTTCACGACGGGGTAAGAATTAGGGGTTTTCTAGTGGGCGTCAAGTAAATTTTTTGGTTTCCATACAAACGCGTGAAGTTTAAGTCATTTTCTTTTCCTCTTACGTTTCGTTTTAGTTTCTTAACCTGGAATATTATCACGCATAAAAAAAAAAGAGGGAAAAGGATTCACGCCATTTTATTTCATAACGTAGGTCCTTTTGTTTGATATGTTTTAGGCTTATAAAAAATTGAAATCGAAGGTTCGATTTTCATTTGTTTTATTATGTTCGATTTTCATTTAGTTTTAAATTTATTTAAATATAAAAAATAAAATTCATAAAAAAAAATTCATTAGGGTTTAGGTCTTAGATTTTTATTTGATTTCTTATAGTCTTAGATTAGATTATATTAGATTTCATTTTTCATTTTTAGTTTAGTTTTAAGTTTTAAAGAAAAAAACAAAAAAAATTAAACTTTAAAAATCAATAAAAATTTATAAAAATTATAAAAATACAATAAAAAAAGGGGAGTTTCTTTTATTTTAAAGTGTAGATTTAGATTTTAAAGTTTCATTTAGTTTTAATTTTAGTTTTAAATTCTTGTCTGAAAAACATAAAAAATATTGTGGAATTTTTTGTTTTTTTTGGGCCAGATTTAGTATTTAGCTCAGTGATTTACCATGTTTTATCTGCTAAGGCTAAAGTTTTGATGTGGAATTTATGTTTATCATCTTTTATATGATTTGGCATGCTTGAATGATCATAAATGAGATATCTGGTTAGCGTTTAAAATTGGATGGTTGTGTATCGAAGCTTTATCTTTTGAAATTTTTAATCGCTGGAAAAGCATTGTTTGTTTATCAAATATCTTGCATTACTTGAGTTATCTGATGGTTAATGGTTGTTACTGAGTTTATCTTTCTGCAGCATTTGATAGATAATCTTTCAAACATTAACTCCATAAGGCACTGGTCTATTTATTTAATAGAATCAATTAAGTGTTTGTTTCCTTTCGTGTCTCCCAAACCAACTGGTTCACAGTTGGTCATCCACTTTCCTATAGGGTCTACCCCCCTTAGCTGCGGGAGACAGGCTTAAACGGAGAGATCAGGGATCAGAGTGACAGCCCCTGATCTGAGCGTTGTCGTGACGATCTGTGCGACAACATTTTTTGGCGTCGTTGCCGGGGATAGAGTTTTTTCAGTCCTTGGTCCTTTCCTGCCGAGCTTTACCGTGTTTCACTTCTTGTCTGGGTGGTGACTCCACTTCATATATTATCTTCAAGAGTGTATACTAGAAGACATCGAAGTAGTTTGTGCAATCCTGCTCCTGATCCTGAAAGGGCCCTCAGAGTACGATTACACAAACTCTCTTCTCGTACACTTCTTGTTAATCTCGGACAAGAAGCCCTCTCTGATATCCATCTACTTTTTATTGGTCCAGTTGAGCACAACATCATGGACATATTCTCCCCATGTAACTTTGCCAATATTCCGGGTTATCCCAATGATATTCCAAAACATGGAATGGATAAATTGCCTATCTTTCAGGGAGATAATGCAATCAGTGCCAATTGGCATCTGAAAGCTTTTAGTTCATGGTTGGGGAAATACGCAAGGGCCGCTGATTTTAATCATGAAGATGTTAAAATGACGCTTTTTGTTCCAACTTTGGAGGGTGACTCTCTATATTGGTTTACGGAAAAGCCTCAAAATTCATTTGATTCCTTACAATCGATTGTTAACGCCTTTAAAGAAAAGCGTGGGGACAAGCGAGAGGGAAGACACCTTTTGAAAGCTATTAGCATAATCAATAAGAGAGAGAATGAAACTGCTGAAGAATTTAATAAAAGGTTTAATGACATTATTAAAGAATTACCTACCGACAAATCTCTTCGAGATTTTTACATTGATGCATTTAGTCCTGAGCCATCTTATGAGTTAAGGCGTGCTAGACTTAATGATTATAGGGATTGCCAAGCCTTAGCTATAGAACTTGAAAAGGACAAGGCTGCATCTGGAAAATCTGAGATCCCAAGTTTCGACAGGGCTACTACGAAACTAAAAGAACCTAAAGGAAAAGTAGTTCAAGAACCCGAAAGTGAGCTTGTTCTCAAATTGCTTCAAAAGATTGAAACCATGGAAATTAATCATACTAAGGAAATAACCACTTTGCAGAATAGGTTGTTCCAAATGGAAAGAACGCAAACGGAAAATTTCCAACCTCGAAATAATAATACCAGAAATAACAATTGGCAAAAGAAGGGTCAATCTAGTGAGCAGAGACCTCCTAATCCGTTTACTAATTTGGTTGATAATGCTCCTCCTTATTGTCGGGTTTGTGATGCTCTTCATGAAGAAGCCACTTGCCCTATCGTTAGAAGAATCTTAGATAACGGGATGTTTGGAATGGGTGATCAAATATATGTGGTAAGTAGCAAGTTCCCTTTGTCTATGGATGATTGGATAGAGATCAAGGAAAATAGTCATGATGTTACGAATCCTTCATCGGATTTTAGTATAAATAACCTTGAAAGTGAAGATGATATTTTGGCTAGGCTATATGGTGAAAAACCCTCTCCCGAGCAAATCTTGGAAATTGCTAGAGATAAAGGTTTGACCTACCAGAGAAGGGATAAAGATCAAAGTGGGAATCAAATTCCCCATCGAACTTTTAACCCTGGTTTAAACTCTGGATTTGATGTCGATTTGGGAAGTTGGTTTAACAATACCAAAATCTGGGTTCCTGTCTCCGAGATTGCTAAAATCCCTTCCCAAAGAGATATGTTACTAAAAGCTATCCAAGGTCCTCAAATAAATATTTCTCAACAGAAGAATCAAGAAGTCGACTATCATGACGCTCCTATATATTTGCAAAGCTTAGAGGCTGATAATAAAGATCACCATCCTTTCTTTATCACCTTGTTGGTTAATGGATATAAATTGAATAATTGTATGTTGGATTCTGGTGCATCAGCTTGTGTAATGACTAAAAGGGTCATGGAACAGCTTAACTTAAGAGTTTCTAGACCCTACTATAACATATGTGCCATGGATTCTAAGAAAATTGAAGTGCATGGTTTGATCAAAGATTTGCAAGTTCATCTATCAGTTTACTCGGACATCATGATTGTTATGGATATTGTTGTTGTGGATGTGTTTGATGCCTGGGGTATGCTTTTATCAAGAAAGTGGGCCTCTGATCTAGGAGGAAGTATTCAAATGAATTGGTCATATGCTATGATTCCTTCTCCTTGGGGTGATGGTTTTATAAGACTAAATAGAAAGCCCGAAAGAAAATTTCATGTCTAAGATACTAAGAGACCTCACAACGAGATAATCAAAGAGCAATCTGACATTGGGAACTATGCCATCATGTAATTTCATAATTCCTCCCGATGATAAGATTAAGGATCTCAAGGGTAAAGTTTGGTATATGTACTTCGATGGTGCAACATCTAGGCATGGTAAAGGCGCTGGAATAGTGCTTAAATCTCCCCTTGATCACATTTTCAAGTTTGCGTATCGATTAGAATTTGAAGCAACCAACAATTTCGCTGAATATGAGGCTATATTGTTGGGTCTTGAATTGGCAAAATCTTTGAAGATTAAGTTGCTTAGCATTAAGGGGGATTCTGATTTAGTTATCATGCAGCTTAAAAACAAATTTACATGAAAAAATCAAAGACTAAGAAATTATCGAAATGCTGTGTGGGATACTATGGAGCACTTTGATGCCCTTGACCTCAGAGTAATCCCAAGAGAGAAAAATAGTTTGGCAGATGAACTTGCCGTAGCTGCTACTACTTTCCAGTTATCTGATGAGCTAATTAAAGATAAAATCAAAATGGAAGTAATATTTAGACCATCTGTTCTAGATAACTCAGAGCATTGGCAAGTCTTCAATGATGAAAAACAAGTCATTCGTTTTCTTAATAGTTTGGATGAGTTTGAGGATTTCCGGATAAATCTTGAGGGGGATGGATCTTTAAATCATGAGCATATCGTAAATCCTACTCCTAGGAATGTGGTTGCCTTAGAGAAACATTTTGATCGGCATGATGCCACGAAGCTAAGAGAAGAAAATAAGATGGACCCAGGCGAATATCTCGAAATAAACATTGGTACTTCTGAAAACCCAAAAATTGTTAAAATTGGTAAAGGTACTAGTGTGGAGGAAAGGAAAAAGTTAACCAATTTACTTCGCGAATATCGAGATGTTTTGGATTTTTCTTATGATGAATTAAAGGGCTATAGGGAAGATGTCATGGAACATACTATCCCCTTAAAAGATGAAAATGCTAAACCCTTTCACCAGAAACTTAGGCAAATTAATCCTAAATTGGCCCCTTTAGTTCAGAAAGAGCTTGCGAAAATGCTTGCAGCAGGAATTATCGCTCAAACTAGGCATTCGACATGGTGTTCAAATCTGGTGATTGTTAGGAAAAAGAATGGTACGATAAGGATTTGTGTCGATTTCCGAAACCTTAATCTAGCATGCAAGAAGGAAAATTACCCTTTGCCAAACATGGAAACTTTGTTGCAAAGAGTAACCAGTTCTGGAATGATGTCGTTGCTAGATGGTTTTTCCAGGTACAATCAGGTATGGGTTAAAAAGGAAGATCGTCTAAAACCACATTCACCACGCCATGCGGTACATTCGAATACATCAAAATGTCGTTTGGATTAACAAACGCTGGGGCTACATTCCAAAGGGCAATGGATTATGCCTTCAAGGGATTAATCAGGAAATTTATTGAGATTTATCAAGATGATGTTACTGTTTTCTCTAAAGATGGTATCAATCATGTAAATCATCTTAGGCAGGTTTTCGATAGATGTAGAGAATACAGGATTTCTTTGAATCCAGCTAAGTCTGTTTTTGGAGTAACTGAAGGGAAATTACTGGGTCATATCATTTCTAAGGATGGAATCAAGATTGATCCTGAAAGAATTGAAGCAATCCAAAAGATTCCTCTCCCACATAATCTTAAATCCCTTCAGTCTTTCCTTGGAAAGAAAAATTTCATTAGAAGATTTATTCCAAATTACGCAGAAATAGCTAAGCCTATTCAAAGTCTTCTAAAGAAAGATGCAAAATTTGTTTGGCAAGAAGACGACAAAAAGGCTTTTCAAGAAATCAAATGCGCTATTGCAAGAGCTCCTATCTTAGTTAGTCCCGATTATTCCAAGGATTTCATGATTTTTTCTTTCGCTTCTGAAGATACCATTGCTGGTGTCCTGCTTCAAAAGAATAAAGATGGTCACAAGCAGCCCATTGCTTTCATGAGTAGAGCACTTCAAAATTCTGAATTGAAGTACAATACCATGGAAAAGCAGGCTTATGCCTTGGCCAAGTCTCTGAAGCACTTCAAAACTTATGTGGGTTATTCTAAAATCATTGCTTTTGTCCCACATTCTGCTGTTAAAGATATATTAACTCAAACTGATTGTTTAGGGACTCGTGCTAGGTGGGTTATTAAGATACAAGAATATGATTTAGAGATCAGACCCACTAAGCTAGTTAAAGGCCAAGGTTTGGCTCAAATATTGACTGAGAGTAACGAAAAGACCCTTGGTTTGTTTTGTGTTAGCGATCTATCTTCGCCTGAGTTGCAAAAATTAGGAGAGCATGAGTGGTACAAGGACATAGTTTATTACTTGATGAATCTTGCATGTCATAACCATTTAGTTGCTCATAAGAGAAGGGCTCTTAGACTAAAAGCCACTAAGTATTGCCTTATGAAGGATGGCCTTGGATGGTGAAATCCTGAGGGCATAGTGCTTAGGTGTGTTGATGACGTTGAGTCCAAGAAATTAATCTCTGAGTTTCATTCAGGATTTTGTGGTGGTCATTATGCTGCTAGAACTACTGCCCACAAAATCCTGAGTGCTGGCTATTATTGGCCTTCAATTTTTTCTGATGTGCATAGGTTCGTTAGAAATTGTCAAGCCTGTCAACTATTCACTGGGAAACAGAAGCTTTCTGCCCTGCCCCTACAACTTGTCATTGTAGAGGCACCTTTTCAGCATTGGGTTCTGGACTTCATAGGGAAGTTCCATGAAAATTCTAGCAATGGCTACTCATGGATTTCGACTGCTACGGATTATTTCACTAAATGGGTTGAGGCCATTCCTGCTAAGAATGCCACTGAAAAGGTTATTATGGATTTCATTGAAAATAACATCATTACTAGATTTGGTGTCCCTGCTAAGATCACTACTGACAATGCCAAAGCTTTTAGTTCCTCGGAGTTTTCATCTTTTTGTTTCAAGTATGGTATTGTCTTATCTCATTCGTCAAATTACTATCCTCTGGGTAATGGTCTGGCTGAATCAAGTAACAAGAATCTCATAACCATTATCAAGAAGATAGTAGGAGATAATAAGAGATGATGGGATAGCAAAATCAAGTATGCTTTATGGGCAGATAGAATCACTAAGAAGAAGGCTATTGGTAAATCTCCCTTTGAATTAGTTTATGGCTTGGATGTAACCTTACCTGTGCACCTTAAGTTGCCAGCTTATCAGCTCCTTCAGAATTTTTCTACTGATAAAGATGTTGTTCAAAATAGAATAGATCAGATTGTGGAGTTAGATGAAGCTCGTAGGACAACTTTTGATGCTATATGTAAAAATCAATCTAACATTAAGAAAAGCTTTGATAAATTCTTTCGATCTAGATCTTTGCAGGTGGGAGATATGGTATTGCTTTGGGACGGTAAGAATGAGAAACCAGGAAAACATAAGAAGTTTGATAGTTTGTGGCTGGGACCGTACATCATTCGAGATATAGCTGGACCAAGCTCATTCCACTTGAGCAGATTGGATGGCGAACCACTTGATCTACCTGCGAATGGCCAAATGCTCAAGTTGTTCTTCAAAGATGATATCTGATGCCATGGGGCATCCTTTGTCTTGTATCTCTAACCCTACTCCTTGTCATTTCAGCATTTTGTTTCTGTTTTAGGATTAGATTTACTTTTCATGATGCTAGATAATAAATGAAGAGCTTCTATCTTTCATGTGTTTAAATGTTATATGATGATTTTTGAATGGACGCTACTTATTTCTGATGTGTGTTGCGTGGGTGTAGATTCTAGATTCTCACATTCCTACAGTGCAACAACGTGTCCCCAGGTAGAGCCAGATGTTGACCACTGCGTGTCAACCACCCATAGCAGTACACCCCCTTTTCTTTGCAAAAGGGATAGCGCTTGATCGACATGTCTGTGCCATTCGACAGTCATCATCGACTTGATCATATTAAGTTGTAAACCCAGTCTGCATGTTGAATTGTAAATGATCTTAGCAGAGTTGAGTCATGTATGTAAATTGCCTAGGTGGACCTAATTTTCTAGTGATAATCTACGTTCCGGAAGGTTTTTCGTCTCATCGATCCATGATCGGCAGAGTTTTCCTTCAGACCCCAAAGCCGGAATGAATTTTGTCATTAGAGTGTTAGGAGAATCCTAGTGTGTTAATCTGCTAGATTATGTTTGGTCGCAGAACTGGGTGGTCTATGAGGGTCTATGTCAAAGGGCTTTTCCCCCTTGAGATGTAAAATTGTAAAAGTCATGATGTAAGGTGCCCTGAGGGTTAGGAAATGTTTTAATCCCCTCATGGGTCTTAAGTCCTAGGTCCTAAGGAAATTTTTCCAAAGGCTGAGTTTGAGGATCCATAATAA